>WUQG02013310.1:0-11768 GCA_011317285.2 Androctonus mauritanicus | reverse complement strand
TATTAAATACATATATATATATATTAAATCATCACATCAAAATCTCGATACAGTAAACTAATGTGCTCGAATTTTACATATCAAGCTGAATAATGTAACAATAATTGTAACACAATTTGTCATTTCTGAATCGAGTTTCATTTAAATGATACTTAACTGGCTTCACATTGCATTAGCAGTCGATTGATCTATCATAAGTGAATTGTTCGTAGCACAGTATATGTGGCTTCACTGAAAGAACACATTTATTTCCGCATTCTGTATAATATATATACATATATATTGATAATTTTTTTTTAGAGCATTACTTTGGTTGCTAGAATTTTTATTAGTATCAAAACAGCACATATTCACAATGATTATCTCAGTTAAGAAACGATATATAAATTTTTTGAATTGTTTAAAAATAATAAATACTAACGAGAGTAACGATGATAAGATTTCCAATATAAATCACTAAATATCTTTATACCAAGTGAATTTTATTAACATTATCTGTAAGAAATCTGTTCAAATTTTTTGTTGGTTATTTGATTTCCACTTTAATTTAGTAGTAGTTGGTCTCTTTGTTTAAAGTAACAACCCCAATTGCTCAGATAATTAACCAAAAAGTTTCATTAATCTCTTCTGTAAATGAGCAGAGAACTCGTAGATGATAAAAGTACTGCATCGAGTTTAAAAATAATAATAATAAATAAATAAATGAAAGGATAATTCCTAATACTTGCTGGATAATGGCTAAAAATTCTGCAGTGCCATTTCTGTTTATTTTTTCTACAGAATTATGCATTTTGGATGTAGAAAAAATTTTTTGAGTCAAAGAAGCACAGTATTGTATATGTAACATGACTTCGAATCGGTTATGAAACAAATCCTTGAAAAATGAAGGTCAAGGCTACGTAATTCGGTTTTTCATTCTTCAGATAAATAAATAAGATTAAAAGAATTACTCAGAAATATTTTATGAATCGACGTTCTTGGCTAAATAAAAATGAAATAAGAAATTTAAATCACCAATATTTACTTTTCTGATATCTAATAAATATTACTACATTGGCATTTAACCTTTCTTAGCTAGTTATTCTAGCTTAATTCAATATAGTTATTCACTAGAGGTTTGTTCCTTCTTCCAAACGTTTCGCCAATGCCAAAATAACTAAAATTAAAATTGCTGTTTTAGTTTCTAATTTCCTAAAGTTTTAAAATTACTTCCAAACTTTTTAAAGTTCTATTTAAATAATAAAAAAAAGTTCATCTTGTTCTTGATTTAGTATTTTTATGTCATATTTACTTACTACTGCTTTTTTCCCCTAAACGATTGAATTTAAATCCAAAATATCGATTTGTATCTTCGATTTTTTTTCGGGTCGATTAAATCGATTTTATTGGCTTTAGTTCAATAAGAGAGAAATTTTAAACAGAATTAAATTTATCATCATCTATTTTTAAAAATAACTGTTTATTTATATTGTTACCAATCTTTTATTTTTATTTAAAAAAGAAAAAATAAGTGAAGATTTATTCTAAACGTCATGATGTTATTTTTTTTCTGTACGTCTTCCATTAATAAACAATTGGTAAATTTTTATAAAATTAAAATAATAATTTTATTTATTTTTGACTTCGATTTTGACGAAAACTGACTTCGATGTTATATATATATTTTAAACGCTACCTTTGAATTATTTAAAAATGGCAGATATTCAAACCTCTGAGTCATACCTCAGATAGACTTTCAGTCAATTCTTAGAATTTTTTTTATAAAATTTAAGAAAATTAGTACTGAAGACATATTTTATACAATAATCTTACGCTTTTAGCCATTTAAAAATGGCGGATACGTAAAGAAATTAAGCGTTGTAGTTAGTTCGTTTTAGAACTTCTTGTTTTTAGTTTTCTTTTCCGTTTTTCTATATTAATTTCCACAAAATAAGTAAAAGGCTCAAAAATTATAAAATTTTAATAATTTATCAGCCCTAAATTCATGTATCTTATTTTTATTTAATATTTTAGAATAGTAATACTTGATTATACAGCAAACCATAGAACTAACTCTAAGTTTATCATCTTTAATTCTACTTAACACTTCAATAAGATATTTAAAATGACAATATTTATATCTTAATTTACAGATAATAATTTATTATGGTTTATATTACAATAGCATATCCACGATAGTAGTACAGCTGGTACATTATAGAATTAGCAATGATTATAATCTTGTTCCTATTCAGTTCCTAATCCTTAAATCTCTACATCATAAATTATTGTTTATAATAAAAATAAATATATTTCGAATTGCAGTTAATTATTTATTCTTTACTTAATTTTTTCTGGATTAATAATTTTATAAAATAAAAATAATTAACAATAACAATTTACGAAACTGTATACTGCACTGTTATGATGGTTTGTTTTCAACTACGATAAATTAGAATTAAAAAGAAAAAAAATTCTCATAACGTATAAATAATCATTTGAGTTTATGGGTTACACAGTGGTTACGATTCTTAAAAATGAATTTATGATATCAGAATTTTCTTAAGCGATCGAAAAATATTTTTTACATCTTGGGAGTAAGAAGGAAGTTATGATTCGATAACGAAAATTTTAATAACAAAAAATAGTAGAAAATGCATAAAAGTTTTAAATGATATCTTTGTCTTAATTTTTTTTTATTTTATGATAGATAAAACAACTAATTTAATATATTTCTGTATTTTTGAATACCATTATTGGCTCTAAAAATATATTTTTAATACTTTAAATATTAGCGAAACTAACTTTATATCATTTTTTGTACAACATAATTCGGTTTATTAATTGATGTAGAAAGTTTTATTCCCTATTTATCATTATCAATATTAGTATTGTGGTTATCAATAATTTTAAGGGGTTATTGTACCACAAACGCATTTCTGCAAGGCATATACAACTACTGTTTGTGAAATAAAATTGTTTGTTTATTTGGATCCAAATTAGATACTTTTTATTTTCTTTTCTGATAAAAATAACTTCGATACATTCGGAGAAAATCGACTGAAATTTTCGCTTTTGCAGTTTTTCTGCATAATTTTTTTCTTATTTACTATTTTAACGAATAAAAGGATATTGAAAATAAACTATAATAATAACAGAACATATTTTAAAAAGTATGAAGCAGAAAAATCCTTTGCTTTATTATTATTATAATATAATTATACAAATATTGGATAAAGTTTTAAGAAAGAAATAATAAAAAATGCAGTATACAAGAAAGTAATTTCGGAGAAAAAATATAAAATTTAAATATTAATATTTTTTTTTAATATTTTATGTAAATTAATCACTTCCGTGCTAATTGTTATGCAGGAAAAAAATTTCAAATTTTATATTACTTAAGTGTACCAATCAAGAAAACAAGATCTAAAAAGTTTTACTGATATAACTTATTGTACTTAAAAAAAAAAATAAAATAATTACATAAATTCGTCTTGATATATACAGAAGTCACTGAACTGTTCGGGTGGAAATAAATTTTTCAATTAAATTTTTATTCATTTGCAATAACTTGAATAGTACTTACTGTTGCTTGGTCATAAAATTGGACTGAGACAAATATAAAGTTTAATGAGAACAAATCGTTGGACTGAATAAATTATTGTATCTACTTTTAATGATAAAATATAACATTAAATGAATAATACTAGGCAAGGATATCTAAAATTTAGTTGCAATTAAAGAAAGATATTAAGGTTTTTATTTTATATTCTTGTATCGTTCCAATTTATATTAACTTTATCATCTGCTATGCATTTAAAGATTAACATCCTCTACGACTTATGTACTTTCAATCTTGAATTTTTTAATTTTTTTTTTATTTTTAGATACATAAAATACTAAGTAAAATAAACTTTAAAAATTATTTAGTGTCTATATCTAGTTTTCTATATAGAATAAAAAATTATATTGACTATATATCCTACATTATATCATCGCAGAAGGAAGTCATGTAGGGATTGAGAAGCCGTAATATTGAATTACTGTTTTCATGTTTTAATTAAAGTTTTGATTAATTTTTGCATTTTATTTACCATAATTTTTAATAAAATATTAGAGATATTTTATATAATTTTTTAAAATTTATTTTTATTAAAATATGTAGCATTTTTCAATAAATATATACCGATTTTATATTCAAAACTTTTTATCATTTCTCTATTTTCCAATTTTTAAATTAAATTTGTGTGGGTTAATAATCTGATTTTTAAGTAGTGTAATGTTATAAATAGTTTCTTTTTTTCGTTAAAATAAAATCTATTATCATCTTTAAAAAAAAAAAAATGAACGAGGAAAAGAAGCAATTAAAAATTAAAAAAAAAAAATAAATAAATTTTGAAATTTTAAACCTATTACAATGCTAGTAAACATTTTAATTAATTTTTAATAGCATTTATTTGTTTTTTTTTATCATTCTTTTTAAGTACTTTTCTTTCTCTAAAATACGTAAATAAGAAATTAATGATAGCAGAATCATTTTTTCCTTCTCAGTGAACTAGTAACGATCATTAAATTATATTTATAAGAACTATTTTTGTGATTTTCGTAAAGAGAATAAACTAGTCTGATTAATTAACTTAATAATTTTGTAAATAAACGTTATTTATTATTCACCATTGACTTAGTATGAAAATTTATTAAAATAAAAAGGAATAATTATAATATAAAAGGGAAAAACAAACCAAGCATTATGTCGATAAAAAACGAGTAAAATTTAGTCGTCAGTTAACACAAAGCTGATAAATTTCTATAAAATATGATTTTTATTAACATAAAATTATTAATTTTATTTTATTATTCATATTTTTTATGTTTTATAAATGAATAGCATATATTGCTTTTGTTCAAGTTACAGATTTAAGTAAACCATCAATTAATTATAAAGGTAAGTTGCACAACTATATATAAAAGCAGTTTGTTGAATAATTTATGAATGAAACCGCTAGTGACAACAATATTAAGACATTGAAATTTAAAAATAAATTGTGCATCTATTAATAGTCAACTTAATTACAATCATCGTCTCGATTTTCCTTTCATCTATTAACTTAACCAGCGAACAAATGATTTTTGTATTCCGAGAATTAATAAGTGATTTAAGTATCGTTGTTTATTTTTTTTTAATTGATGTATATGAATTTTTAAAACTTTTATGTGGAAAAAATATATGCTTTATCTCATAAAAAACTTCGAAATCAATTTTTATATTAAAGTAAATAACGTAGTAGTGACTTAAATGTGATAAGAATTTAACGTGATTATTTCATATTTTGTACGACTTGCATAGGCTTTATGCTGTCTAATTAACGAACTTAATTGGATGCAATTATATTCAAAACATATTGCATTCATTGCATTGTATAGTTTCTTATGTTATTGTTATCTTTATGCGATCAATTGGTAGTAATAGATACTAAGCATGATTTAATTAATATTACAGAATATGTGTATATTTCTTCAATTCTTTGGAAACCAAAAAAAGAAACATGAATGCAAATTATGCCTAGCATATTTTACTACATTATACAGCTTTTATGATGTAGTGAAACACGCGAAGCGGATTTGCATTTTTTTTCTCATTTCTGGAGGATATCTTTACAAGCAGTTCCGGAAAGAACTAAAATTGTCTATTTTCCTAATGTGTTTTTTTCATTTATTTAGCATTTGAATCCATTGTTTTCGTATTCACTTCTGAGATTTATTTAACTTGCATGTTGTCACGATGACGAGGCATCGCGGCATTATCGTGTCGTCATGAATCGCTGATGTTTTGATGTCCTCATTGTTACATCACGATGGTGTCATATCAACATGGCTGTGACGTCATTGTTATAGATATCGACGACAGATGGCGTAAGTTTAAACAATACAGATAAGCTATATCTTATCCCTGCGCTTCTAGCACTTAACGCCATCTATTGACAATAACAAATAAAATTTTGATGGAAATAAAATTCTGTCTTTTAAGATTAAACTATCCTATAGGATTAATGGATGCGGTTTTGAGGTCACCATTAATGACAGAACATTACTATTGAATTTCATTAAAATCTATTAATTAATTCAAAAGTTATTAGTAGAGGATTGTCATGATATCTATCTTATAAACCTTTTCCTTCGGAAAGTAGACTAATGAATTAGATATAACCCGCAAAACATTCAATACTTTTTCTTCGAAACGTAAGCCTGTAATTAAAAACTTTTTTTTGACTTTTTTCTTATTTTAACTAAGAAATCGATTCTGATATTAATATCCACCTTTTTTTTTAATTTACTTTTATCTATTGTGTAAGTTAAATATAATAATTTCTAATGACTATGGTTATGAAATGTGATTCAAAATGCGATTTAGCATATACTGTATATACGAAGTATGTGAAAAAAGATTCATACGAAGTATGTGAAAAAAGATTCTTACGAAGTATGTGATAAAAGATTCATATTATATCGAGTAAAATTTAATCGTCAGATAACACAAAGCAGATAAATTTCTATAAAATATGAATTTTATTAACATAAAATTATTAATTTTATTTTATTATTCATATTATTTATGTTATCAGAATCGATTCTTTAAATAAAAATAAAACAAAATTTCAGAAAGAAGTTTTTAATTGGAGATTTACATTTCGAAAAAACTATTGAAGTTTTTATGAAGTTGTACTTATCTAGTTTATATTTTCCAAACATTTTATATTTCAGTTTACATAAGCCGAGAGATTAGTAACATTAATTTGCCATTGTTTTTTTTTTAGCATTTTTATCTGTTTATTATTATTATTTTTTAAATAACAACAATTTTAACATTTTTAAATATTAAAATGTATTGCTGAATCTCGCAAATTGAAATATTTTTAATGAATAAATGAAAATATAATCACTGTGACATCAGAAAACTTTAAAACCGTTTTTCTCGGAAATTAAATCTTCAATCAAAAAATTTTTTCTATCTTTGAAATATCTTCTATCTTTTTGAATACATCCTATATGAATATTTATGAAACAAATCTGAAGTATTTATATAGCTGTACAATAAACAATATAAATCTTTCTCATTACTAACTCTTATATCTCTCAATTTGTAATGAACTTATTATTGACCATTAAGTTTATCTTGTCTGAAGTGGGACATTTATGCTTCTATCCTTAATACTTTTTCCTTATTAGGATCTATTTTATTGGATTTGTGGTTAATCCAAGTATGATAATCATGAAAATTTATGTTCAAATCAGAGATAAATGTTTAGTTCTTACTTAATGGACATTTTGCTTACTAATTATCTAATCTATAAACTTAAGTAAAACATTGAATTTACAATCTTAATATCGTAAGAGAAAAAATTAAATATGCTCCCAAAGAAATCTGGGTAGAATTATTTGAGTGGCAGTAGTAACAAAAAATGTCTTAAAGTGTTATAAATATTAAACATATGAGATTGTTTTTTGGAAAAAGGTTTTCCCGATAAACAAAAATATTGTAGCTGTAAGAAGTTGTAAAATAAATCTGTATAAATAAATCAAAGTTATATCTTTTTATATATAAATAATTATTTACGTGTGAAAGTAACCGTTTCTAAAAATTTAACTGTTGATAGCATTTTTCCTAAAATAAATTGAAACAACAATATTATTCTTGTATTTTTATTAAGTTATTTTTTTTTATCGCTTGAAAAACCGAAGAAGATTGATAATTTAAAAATTCACACAGCATCTGTTTATTTAAATTTATACCTGTAACAAAAATATTCTATTTTGTTATGAAATTGTATCAGTTGACTTAAAATTAATTTAATTTATTAAATTAATCGCGCATACACAATTAAAATTTATCAACCCTCGCATTAACGTGATATAGTATTTAAATTTATTAATGAAGTATCAATTGTTAAATATTAATTACTATTTTTACACTTCTATTGAATTAATATGATTGTTAAAATAGAATTTTCATTGTGCTATTTTTAGTGAATGATATAATTTCAGTTATTTTTATAAAGTATTTTATCGAAAATAGTTGCTATAAATATCTGTACACAATAGAGTGTAAGTAATGAGAGAGAGAAAGATTCGCTAATGTTTTGACAGTTCATTGCCAGATGCAGTTGTCTCTGGTTTCTTTTAATGGACGATAACGCTTGTTCATATAGAGCTTTCTAGTAAACTGATCCATTTGAAGTGATTATATAGATACAGTATTGAATGGTTGGAATAGTTATTTCATTCTGTTCAAATAGAGCGTATATCGAATTTTCTTGAGATGGGTTTAACTTGATGCAACCGTTCACAGAATTATCTGAATATTAAAATGTATTTTTATCGGAAATAAAAATTGAGAATTCTTTCAATTTTTAGTTGTAAAGCGTTTTATTAACATGTTACTAATGATATTGCTATGAAAAGATTTTAATTATTTGGAAAAATATTGATATAGTTTGTTTACAGCTTGCTATAATATGTAGCAAACTATCTTTAAAATATTGATAACAGTCATTTATATTCTTTTAGTATATATTAAACTAATTAACTAATTTTTATTATACTTATTAGAAATATCAAATCATTGAATATGATCTTGATGACATACAAATTAATCCTTTATCTCTAACTGTTTAAAAAATAGTGGACGGTCAAACTTACGGAGATTCTGTATAATGACCATGGAACTATTTGATCGATTTTATGACATTCAGTATATTCATACCATTGAAGATAATTTTAATAACATATATTCTAATCCTATATCTTTATTAATTACAAAACGAAAGACCGTATTCGGAAAAACTTTTAGTAACTTATTATAACTATGCATTGGATTAATGCATATTACAGAAGTTTAAAAAACGAATATAATGGCGATAAAAATAAATCAATTGGTAGGAAAATTTAATCCAATCTGAAATTAACAATACTTTTGTGTCTTATAAAGTTTTCTCAAATTCCCATTAGTCTGATTGATTAAAGAAAAACTTTACCGTATACTTATATTCAATTAAATTTTCATTAGATTATAAATGAAAAAAAAAAAATATTTCCTCGATAAAATTGTTGAATTACGGTATAAACAAAATATGAATTTTTTTTAAACGAATAATGTTAAAATCAAGAATAATATTTCTGTTGATTTATATTGATAATTTGTATATTTAATCCTAGAAATAAATTATTTTTTACACTTTCATTTTTTGACTCTAATCGTGCCATTTAAGTAATTTTTCGTGCTGATTTAATTTGAATTTTTAGTTGATCATTGTTAATGTAATGATACTTTTTATTTAAAGAATAAAATAAAATAATTAATTAATCCAATGCGTATAAAAATACAATATACACTAATTGCACAATTATATTAAAAAAACAGTTTGGAATAAATTACCTACATTCCGTCCATGATCTTTAATTTTGAATAATTAAAGATAAAATTTAAAGATAATTAAAGTAATTTTCAAAGATATTTATGATTTAGTCATAAAAACGAGTTAAATAGTTCCATTATAATTATTGGAAAGTCCCAGAAGCTCGGATGTTTACCATTTTTAAATGAATGGATCTAGACGATTGATTAATCTTATTTTAATTCAACTTTAATAGTTTGATCATCCTGCTAAATTTTATGAAAGTTAATCAAATAGTTCAAAAGTTATTAAAGAGAAATCTTTAAAGTTTGAATGTCCGCCATCTTTAAACGGTTGAAGGTAGAGTATTAATTGATACGACTTCGAAATCATCTTGAACGACTTGATCATACTACAAAATTTCATAAAATTCAATAAAAACAATTCAGTTTGCTCAGAGGAGAGCATCCTGAACTATTTATTGGCTTTCAGAATCTCAGATATATTGAACATTCATCTTTTTTATAGCTGAACTTAGAAGATTAAATGATTATCTTTAATGACAGAATATGACTACAAATTTCCTAGAAATATATTAAATTATTCTAAAATTATTAGTGGGCGATAGACATTAAGCAGATAGCGGCGTAATAATCTCATATGCCTCAAATAAAGCTTAATAATAAATTTTAAACTTTAAACAACAGAATATTAATTTAAAATTCAATATTTAACTATAAAAATTTTGATTTAAAATTAATTTGTTGTTAAATATTGAATATTATTTGTTAATTATATATTTATTCAAGTCGACATATAGATTGATTAATTATTTTTATATTTTTGAGGAATAATTGATATCAATTAGAATGATTTAGATCTTCAAATGACTCATATAATAGATAAAAAAATATTTTTATACAAAAGATATAATAGCAGATAAAATAATTTTCATGCTTAAAAATTTGCATATTATTGTTATTTAGATTAATGTCAATTATAAATATTAATTAACAATTATTAATATTAATTATAAATATCATTATCACAAATGAAATTTATAAAGTTTCCATCTTTCATAACTACAATCCAAGATTAAGTTAGGTTAGTTTCAGGTAGCCCTCATATCACACTCGAGATATTTTAAATTATATCTGGTGATAGCTACTTTTAATGCCCATCACAAGCTGACCAGCATCCATGATGGAATCAACCAGAATGTTGAAGGATAGCGAACGTTGAATGAACTCTATCCTTTAACATTCTGGTTGACTCCATCATGGGTGTTGGCCAGTCTGTGATGAACATTAAAAGTAGTTATCACCAGATATAATTTAGAATAGCCCGATCTGGAAATCTCCCGAAAAACTGAATATATGAGATCTGGAATCGAACCTGGTCCTCCAATGTTGTAATCAAAGCGAAATTCACTCGGTCATCTATAATCCAAGAACATACAAAGAATTTATATTTAGAAATTTAATATAATAATTATAATTACAGACTTAGTAATTTCAGATTTAACATTGCAAGTATATATACTAAATTTGTTAATGGAATTTTTCATTCGCTTATTTTAGAAATCTAATAACTTTTGTTATTTGAAAACATGAATGAAGATTTTTAATTTTCATTCAATTGTGTACAATATGCAGTATATCTGAACAGATTAGGGCTAATTATTCGTATAAAATTTTGCCATTTCAAAATTTTTATTATTCATGTCTAAAATTATAAAAATTCCACATTATACTGTAATTTTTGTGTCGATGCATATTTTCGCAATGTATATATTTTTTGTCAATTTCTCAAGAACTAAAGTATAAACAATCATATCTAAAGAATGTTATATCATAGTTTCATCTATTCTCTAAATCATCATAATTCATTATCACAACTTGCCCCGGCATAGTACAACTTACTGGTTAATGGAATCGCATTTTTTTAAATGTCAATTTCCAATCTTCGCCGATTACTAAATGACAGAGCCATTTGACATTCTATCATAGTTTCGTTCAACCCTTACATAAACATTCTTTTTTACGTTTTAATGCCGTATTCCATATAATATTGTATACTAAACAGTGAGACATTCCACTGCCCATCACAGATCATCCATATCCATAGCAAGTCGATTAACTCTCAGCTGGAGAATGAGGGTCGACGAACCGAGTCTGGACAATTCCTGAACAAAAATTTAGATGTATCGGACCTTATATAGAAGCCGATCCTCCAGGATGGAAACACTGCACTCATTTATTCGGCAATCTTATCGACCTTGTAGTGAAGCCAGTCAGATGCAGAAGGATGGAAATCACTAGCTGGACCCGAATTTAACTAGAGAATCCAGAGTCGATTCCGGATCCTCCGAGAATCCAGAGTGATCCTGAACGAGTT
>WUQG02013299.1:0-11769 GCA_011317285.2 Androctonus mauritanicus | reverse complement strand
CTCTATCTATGACGTCAGTAAAATGGCGGAAGTTCGAAATGAAGAATGTTTTAAGTTACACTTAAAACGTTTAACGTATTCTTTAAATTATATTTCACTCAATAATAACTCAAACAAATATGGAGGATTCTACAAACTATGAAAATTTAACGCATGAGCAAGAAGACGCGGCGGAGGATCTAAACCTGGCTAGTGGCTGGTCTAGAAATATTTTTGGTCCTCGCCTGTTAAAACACTTCGTTTATGCAATACAAATTTTATAAAACCGCAGTTCCGACGCGGCCAAGGTCTAGAACACGTTTAAACAATCGGCCCTAAGAGATTTGACCCCGGAAATTTAAGGATTCAATCCGGAGTGGAAATTCAGGATTCGATTCTAGACTAAAATATCGAGATTCGTTTTTAAGTATAAAAATTGGGCATCATTTCCAAGTGGAAATTCAGGATTCGATTCCAGGCAGAGAAGTCGAGATTCGAATCCAAGTCGACTTCTCTGCCTGGAATCCAAGTAGAAAATTCCGATTCGAATTTCAAGCAGAAAATCTAGGATTCGATTCCAAGCAGAAAATTAAGGATTCGATTCTAGATCAAAAAAAAAATCGAGATTCGTTTTTAAGTATAAAAATTGGGAATTATTTCCAAGCGGAAATTCAGGATTCGATTCCAAGCAGAGAAGTCGAGATTCGAATCTAAGTAGAAAATTGCCATTCGAATTTCAGGCAGAAAATCTAGGATTCGATTCCAAGCAAAAAATTAAGGATTCGATCCCAACTTAAAAAGAAATTCATCTTTTTTGTTAGTTTTAAAAACTAAAAATAGAATTTCGTTTAAACCAGTGTTTCTCAACTGGTGGTCCGCGGACCATTGATGGCCCTCAGAAAAATTTTAATGGTCCGTGAACTTCTTTATATTTATTACATAGTTTTACAACCTTTAAATGCATTATTACTCATTTTTTTAATGCCAATAATAATGTATATAACTGAGAAAACCGTGCACTTGCTTATTGTACAAAGTCGATGACAAGGACCTAGAGTTTCTCCAGAAACCATTGCTTGGGATGACTTTTGAAAAATTTTCTCTCCTTTCTCTCTACTGGAGCATCTTGTGCACGATCTTTACTGAAAAATATACAGTCGTTTTATAATACTGTCTGTACTTTTTAAGTAATTAGTCCGCGAATTACTTAAAAAACTGCACTTTCTTCAATTTGATATACAATTTTTTGTGTGATCAGCAATACAAGCTTAAAATTTTTATTGGTCCGCAATATCAGTTTTGTTGAGAAACATTGGTTTAAACTACACATTAGCTGTAGATTAACAGAAAAATTAATGCTAAGATTGCAGGACATTTTCTAGTACTAGTGAAAAAACAATTTTAAAAATAAATAATGCAGAAATCTTTCGAGTCACGTGATAATTTCCTATCGGTTAGATAAATGGATATCTGATAAACGAGATTCCAATGTGCTTCAAGTTTGCTATTCATAGATTTAATTTTAGTTATTCAGTTTCAGATAATTGAAGTCGTACTGCAATTTCATATCTGTCTTCCAATATCTAATGCTTCAATTCTCTTTTTATACTTTGCACAGATTCAAATGTATATAACTTGGTCGAAAATAAAAAAAAAAAAATTTTTAAAACCCAGATTGAAAAAAATACATTCGATCAGGATGCAAGTTTAATTCTTCTACTTGATCATGAGGATACGCGAATTGAACAGAAAGCAACTATCAATTGAATAAAAAAGAGTTTAAATACTTATCTTTTTGGAACATTTTTTACATAAATGATAAAAAAATATATATATATATCCAATCGTTCTTTTATATACAATTTTATATATAAAAATTTGCATCTGACAAGACTTGAAAAATAATTTCAATTATTTAGGACGTATTAAGTATTTAATAGACTCTCATAATGGTCTCTCAACTACCAAAATACTGAGAACATTTATCTTCCTTTCATTTTTTTTCTTTTTTACATTAGTGATTCCAGTAAAAACATTCAGTGAGTATCTACGACAGAGAAGAAGAATAGGCGAAGAATCTCATATAATCAAATAATTTCCTTTTAAATTACATTCTAGGAAGGACACAAAAGAACCGTTTACATTTCTGCATTCTCGCATGTTTAATTTATTGTCTAGCCAGCATGCAGCCTAATAACCTCGCGTAATCCCATCCAAATAACGGTACAAACAGCAGCTCCATTGTTTTGTCTTGTCTTGCGGCTTGTCCGACCAAATCCTCTAATTCATTTCCACTTGGCTACTCCGACACAATGCTTATGCAAATACAGGTGAGTCGAAAATTATGAGATCCCCCGTCGAGACACTCCTATTTCCAATAGGGATGCATCCCTGCACGACAATCTACCTTTACTATCTCTTCTCTCTAAAGCTCTCTCTCTCTTTCTCTTTCTTCTTTATTTTACCGAACAGTCGAGATGCCGGATTTCAATTTGTTAATCCTTGAGAGGGATGCTTTAATGCTTAAGCTGGAGAGCTTTACAATAAACAAAACTTCTTCGATTGTCTCACAATCTGTAAGAAAGAAAAGTTGCATCTGTTCCAACGTGTGGATGCAATCTTGTACGGCTTATTGATGATTCTTTCACACTGGCGAGCATTCTTCTTCTTCTTGTGTTTTGATAACTTTCTGCACATTATTTTCCTTACCTTTTAATTAATCAGGAAAAGGAACGATTTGTAATTTTTTTTTGTTAGTCCGATAAATCTTCAACTTGCCATGAATTTTAATACTTTTTTTTTTTCTTAAATTTTAAAGTAATTAAGCTTATGGTTTATGAAACATAATTTACAACGGTGCATAAAAACAATATTAGTTTCTCGTTTAATCACACGTTTAATTGTACAAGCTTATCTAACGACGCATTGCTATATAATACACGAATATACTGTATATATACTTATAAATAATGTCGCGATTTATTCACTCGGATACAAACTTCGAAAATTTCTACTTGATTTAAAATAATATAATCTGTCGAAATTTTCAAAAATTAATTTTTTTTTAAAGTTTACAGGGAGGAAATTTAAAAATTTAATAGATTATCAACATTAATTTTGATTAAAAACAATTCTGTTAAAGTTGCGATGCGGTCTTTATTGTTATAAATGTCTTGCATCAAATGATGATGGAATAATTTCAGAACAAAATTTGTTAACGTCTTTTTCTAGCGTTAACTGGATGTTAACTGTATTAAAAAGTATACGAACTGTAAGATTATTATTATTATATATATATATAAGAACTGTAAAGGTGAACTGTAACTATATTAAGTGCATGTGTAAGCTGTACGACTAGAAACAAAAATGAGCAGTGTGGCTCATGAATTATGAATTTAATACATGGAGACTGACTTATGAACTATATTAGGAAATAGAATTTTTTTTTTTCTACTTTTCTGTGCCATTACTTATACAACTATATAACTTTTTTTCTTTTTAATAAATCAGGAATACGATACACTAATTCCTGTTCAAACTGTGTGTGATGTTAACCGCATTAAAATTGTATGAACCATAACTATAATTGTAGCAGCCATAAACAAATGAATTTTACGACTTTCGTTACGTTTAAATTTTTAAACGAAAAACATTAATTCGTAAAAATATAATATAAAAAAAATACTTTAACTTTCGAAAAACAATAACTTTATTAATATTTTTCTTATACGGATTTTAATGAATTGCAAACGTTAACGAAGATAAAATAAATTTTAAAGTTATATTTATACGCATACACTCTTGTAGAAGTGTAAACAGTAAAAAAGCGTAAAAAGATTTTCAACTGGTTATTATGAAAGATACTACTAAAAATTTTCTAACCGATATTGAACGTGTTAATTCACTCGACTCGACAGAATCAACATTTTCCTATCATTCACGGAAAATTAACCGAACAAAATTAGAAATGTTTCTAGTGGTGACACTTTTAAAAACACTCTTTAAACGTAATAAAATTCGAGAATAAGTGGCAAAAATTAAATATTTATTACTTGGCGTATAAAATAAACAATTTATTTAGTGGAAAGTAAATAAAGGATGAGAGAGAATTTCTGAATGATCGTTCTGCTTCCCTCTCTCTCTCTCACTCTCTCTCTGTCGGCGAATAATTATGACGATCATCTTTAGTACGGTCTAACTGTAACCGTCTTCGTAATTATCGAGGTTGCGTACCACGTAGCATATTCGGCAGTAAAATCCGATTTTACGTTCCTGGCACTGCAGCAAACTAATGAATATTCATGCTGAGAGCGATTCATCTGAAGCTAGATGCGTCACTCCCTTTAGACCAACGGTCCCGTTTCATGTCAGTAGATGTTTCGTGTCTTTGCCTTCCTCTTCTACACTATACACACACACACATACAGTATATTTAAACTGTGGAAGATACTTTATCCCTCTGATACTTGATAGTAAAATATCCTTCGTTATTTTTTTGCCTTGGGTCGAGTTTTGAAGGAGTTCGAAATTTATTTATTTATTTTTTTCTTCTTCTTCTCCTCTTAAGGGTCTTCAAGAAAAACAAAAGAGAGAGGGGAAAGAAAATGGAAGAGAAGAATTTTTTTTTTTGTTTTAATCGACCATTCTTTCAGGACATGCATATTCATTCGTATACAGAATGCGTCAGATATACTTCAAAACTCTTTCTAATGAGGATGGGTAATTAATCATTCCAAAGTTTATATTTGTCACCGGAAACATTTTTATAAATATTTAAAAATCTTAAAAAAAAAAGTTATAAAAATATCGCCGGATTATATAATTCTTTAAATATCTTTCTCGGAAAGTTATAATCAATATTTCGATAAAAATAGATTTTTTTCCTCCCCCCCTCTCTCTCTCTCTCTCTCTCTCTTCCTCTCGATCTATTTTTATCGTGGATAAAAATATATATAATAAAGGACTATAATGATTTATTTTGTTGGTATGTTTATACAAAGGCGGAAAGAAGAATCCTTAATAATACTGATTTTATTTACTTAGTGAATCATTTTCACTTAACCAAACTTCAAAGTTGAGTCCATAATCCAGACTTTTAGGCTCTCATCCAATCCAGGCACAGTCAGGAAATCCGCCTTTCTCCACTTCTCACCGGTTTATTGGTGCGTGACAATATTCAACCCTTTTGAATATTCATGCAAGAATAACAACAAAGTTTGAGATTATCCGAATTCAAATTACTCCTACCAAAATCGTACATTGAAATATTTCGAATTTATTAATAAGAGAAGTATATGTTGTGACTGAGAGGCAGTAATCTATTTAAAACCGCATCCGTAAATTAAATGGTGAAAATTTTTTAACATACATAAGTTGCATTTTTTTTTACCTCTTCTTATTTTGAACTGGTGGATCGGTTTTTTTTTATTATTATTATTTTTACTTTTTGATATTCTCCTGTATACAAAATTATAGTCCTATTAATGTCTTACCGATAAGATTATAGCCATCTGGTTATTATATACACTTCCCACTCTTATTTAAGTACTGCTTATCAGTATAATGTGCAGTATCAGTTAGCCTTGGGCATCTTGCAAGAGGTAGATTTCATTTTTAGGTTCTTTACCTGGTGGCTTTTTTCTTCGCCCTTCGCATTGTAAAGCTGAACGTGGTGTAGTGTTATAGGAGCATCGATCTGCAGAGAGGCTACAGGCCACGTCGTTTGATAGCAGACGAGGTAATCTGTTCCTAACGCTGGAGACACTTCATGAAGCAGACTTAACTCCAAGCTGCATGCTCGTGGTTCGCTATAACAAGCGGCTTTTCCACTTTTGGAGTTGTAGAATGAAGATAAGACTAGCTAACCAATCAGATAGCCTGAAGGATGAAGTCATTCGGATTTTTGTCTTTGCTGACATTACCTCCTTTGCGTTCTTCACAGTTTAGAGAGTAAAATTGGCATTTAAGAGAGTTTTATTATAAAAATTAACGATTTCGGATAACATTAGCGAGTGGGCAAAGTTATTTAAACATAAAACAACAATTTAACTCGTACGGCCTCGCTATTTTCGGCGAAAATCGAAGATGGTTGCAAAGATCTTTATCAGTGAAGAAAGATATAATTTGGATTCTGCCATACAATGCGCACATTCATAACGGTTATAAAACATGTTTTCATGGTTCTTTCCTGTTATAAATCGTCATTTCACATGGTTTAAACGGTAAAAAAAAGATTATGTTCTTAAAGCAATCAAAATTATACCAATTTCCTTTGAGATTTCTTCAAAAACCAATTAAAATCGGATCAGTTCTTTAATTCGGCCTTACGATTTTTAAGTAAAAAATAATTATACGTTCTCCCTATTTTCTGTAGCCATGAAATAGTTTAAGAAAAAAAGGAAAAAAAATAAATAAAGAGTTAGAGAACCACTGCATTATAGCTATCAGAAAAGGATTCGGATGAAGAAAGCGGTAAAGATCAATATAATCGCTTTTGGCTTATATAAAAGATCAATGTGAGCAATTCCGAAACAGAACTTTCGTATCCTGTACGCATCAAATTAAAAACATTTTTTTTTTTGAAGAAATGCACAAGAAAATGAGATTTTTAAAATTCTCCAGGGTACGAAAAAAAAAACAAAATAATCTTTGATAATGATCGAAACGAACTTTTACGAATGACAAAAGACAATCCTATTTTTGAGATATACTAAACAATTGTAAAAGCTTAAAAGAGAGCAAAAGAATCCACTTCAGAGAATAGTTTGCACTTCTACTTAAACATTAAGAGAGAGAGAGAAGATTAGAAAACGGCGGAATGAATGTTAAAGAAGGATAAGTAATTAAGTTGGCATATCGCGAGTTTGATGTCTCTCATGAAATGTCACTCGGTTATGATTAATATCTTATTATTCCACAGAAGAAAATAAACTTGAAAGCGTTTATAATTCGCGTATTAACAGCATTAAATGAAATTCTGATATAGTAAAATTTTATCTTCCATCATGACAAACGTTGCATTTCGTACTCTAATTTTACATGGAATTTTTTCATTCAGTTTCAATGGCTAATTTAACTGAAAATTGCTATAGATGTGACTTTTAGAGATGCACAAGTAAGCAGTTACTAAGTACAGAATAATCTTGGAAGAGTTTTAACTTACAACCTTCGAACAACTTACAGAATGAATATAAGAGAAAAATCAAGGAAGTGCTCCGGGCAATGAAGAATTTTTAAGACATATAAAGGATGGCTTTAGGCACTGATATACCCTCTAAGTTACTTTGCAGATACGAGATATCTTTGCACATCTGCACATCTCGGCATATTTCAACCGTTAATAATCCTTTTAGATGAACGGATAGAAATATTTCTAAACCACAGAACGATTTAACAATCATTCTCCACTGATTTACCTAACTGAACTGGAAGAAACCGCATAACGACAAAAGTGAATTTCTCAACGGAATTAAAACAATTTAGTTACATAGTAAAAATGTTTAAACGAACATAAATTCAATAAATATATATTAAAAATTATTTTTCAAAGAAATAAATAGAAAATTTCTGTTTTAAGTACTCTTAAATGATTTATATTCGTGTATATATATGCTATAGGAAACACACAGTTTACGTAGGAGAATTATACTTACCTGTATCCTTTCCATAAAAGAATAAAATATTAAAATTCAGCTTATAGAAAATCTAGATAGTCAATAAAATATAGATAGTTTGTAAAAAGTATGTTTTAAGAAATACTTTTTGAAATTTTTATCAAACAATAGAATGCAGAAATAACACACACATACAAACACACACACACATATATATAAAATGTATAAATATATAAACACGATTATATCAGAAAAACGTCATCCTATACACTAAAGTGATAACATATTGATTAATACATTGAACGTAACACAGAAAATACATTTATTTATGATGCAAATAAATTATTCTATTTTTAAATTTATATTTTTATATTATTTATATTTGTTTCGCGTTTATGTTTAAACGTCAAATGGAATTTTGGACAGTTTGATAAATTTAAATTATTTTTAAAAAGTTTAAATATCGTGTTCGTTCCTAATCGTGTTTCATTTAATCAAAAATATTATTATTATAATATTTTTGATTAAATGAAATTAGGAATAAACATAATATTAAACATAAATGAGTTGTCGAGTTTTAATTGGATAAGTTAATCAGAGAACATCAATCAAAGCTTATTGTAACAATAGCGTCATACTGTTACATCAGCTTATGATGTAATAATAAGCCTTCGTGGGTT
Organism: Androctonus mauritanicus; assembly: GCA_011317285.2. Taxonomy (NCBI): domain Eukaryota; kingdom Metazoa; phylum Arthropoda; class Arachnida; order Scorpiones; family Buthidae; genus Androctonus; species Androctonus mauritanicus. The sequence goes on along the minus strand of WUQG02013299.1, from coordinate 3,497 downwards.
AACAATAGCAGTGACGTAATAATAACTTATGATGTAACAATGTGTTTTTAATGTCAATTTTGTTAAATGCACACAAGTAAATTACGTTAAAATATCCTTGCAATGTAACAATGAAAAGAGCGTTTGCTAAAGTAATATTGTTACGTCAGCAACGAATGTTTAACTTTTTTTACTTATTTCGGTTTTATGACGTAACAATGATCTGCAGTATACCTAGTGATTATTATCCATTTTTGGAAGTAATACTGTTTCTATCTTATTATAACAACAGCTTATGATATAATAATAAGCCTTCGTGTAACAATAGCAGTGGCGTAATAATAACTGATGTAACAATGTGTTTTTAATGTTAATTTCGTTAAATGCACACAAGTAAATTACGTTAAAAATATGCTTGAAACGTAACAATGAAAAGAGCGTTTGCAAAAGTAATATTGTTACGTCAGCAACGAACGTTTAACTTTTTTACTTATTTCGATTTTACGACGTAACAATGAATAAAAACAAGCAATACTGTTTCTATTACAAAGACTTTGTAATAATTCTGAGCAAAATCAGTTCGCACATAAATTAATCTCCGAATATCAGATTTCGTGAAAATCGAGCCAACGGACAGATAGGCGAATATTATAACGCTTTTTCTAAAATATTGCGAAAGTACTTAAAACGTGAATTTATATTTCTTATTCAGTACTTATAAATTTATCTATTCGAGCACACTCTACCTGATGTTTAATACAATTTTTGAGAATTTAAACCGATTTATTCTCTAAATATTTTCTTTCCGGTATAAAACATAAGAAAACTTTTGAATTTGTAAAATAACCAAAAAAAAAAAAAAAAAAAGAAGCAATATCAGCGAATTATACTTCAGAAAAAAAAAGGAAGAAACAAAATCTACTTTGCGTGTAAATAACACTATTTGGATTTATCCTCTTGCACAGTATTACAAGGCAAGAGTCTATATGTATGGTAATATGAAAAGAGTACGTTACAAAAAAAAAAAAAGAGTATATCTAAATTCTCATCCAAACTTTGTTACCATTCATTCAGTGCAATAATTCCATCTTAGAGTTTATTAAAATTAGGAGAAAAAAATTAAGAGAAGTTAAAACCTAAAAAAAAAATCCCCAACTTTTTTTTTTAATTTCGAACTTTTCTACTTTCCTAATCGATTTTTTTCCCCTTTCCTTTTCTGGTTATCCAGACAACACTTAATAAAACATCACCATTCCCATTTTAATAGTGATTGGATAGAAACTGTTGTAAATTAGAAATCGCTCTTACTCATTAAAAGAAAATCTATTTAAATAACTCAAATAATGAGATCTGTACAAATTTGTAACAAAAACTTGCCTGTGTTTATTATTATTATTATTATTATTTAATCTATTAGTTTTTCTTCCGCATCCGAGTGTATCTCGCAGAATTTTTTTACGTAATAGTTATTAATGAAAGAAAGAAAAAAAAAAAGAACTTTTCGAATCAAAGGGAGTGTTATAATTATGGAATCCGTCACCAGATCGAGCCACTTTATGAAGGGATTAATGAATGAAACAAAAAAAAAATAAATAAAAATTAAGAAAAATCACAAGAAAGTAAATTTTATTCGGAATAAAAATGAAATTTTCATCATTTTTCACTTATGATTCAATCACAGAGTTAAATATTGTGATTGGAATACCAAAAATTTTCTGAAAAAAAAACAAAAATTAAATTTTCATGTAAAAAAAAAAACAAAATTATTGAAATTTGATCCAAAATAATTTTTTTTTGAATATTTTTAACACTTAAATAGCAAATTTAATCGGTGATTGTTTAACATTTTACATTTTTTTACGGTTATAATTATGGAAGGTGTTGCAAAATTGTATTTTTTTTGGGTGGTTTATAAAAATGTACATTGTATATAGAAGGTATATACTTCAATAATCGATTAGACGTTGGGCCTTATACGCCTATACTATCCGAAATCTAGGCGAAAGAACGGATCACATAGCTTGGTCAGACAAGCCGTCTTTAGTGCGAAAGTTTCTGTCTCCACGAAAGAGACGTGATCTATCTTGTTTCAGTCGACGTCTGGCAGGTGACAATATTACACACGTTCGTGATTTATATCCCACCGGATGTGTTGATGACGTCATTCTGTCAACAGCTGAATGTGTATCCTGCTTCTATACATCTTGTGTATACAGCAGACGGGATAATTGGTCGAAAATGGGCTAAATCAATTCAAACAAGCGTCAATTAGTTCCATAAATAAACACGACTAGTGCTAAATACACTTATTAATATTTCGAGTGTACCCAAATTCGGATTTACACGAATGTGAAACCTTGATAGATTGTTTAATATTATTAAAGAGTTCGATAATGGATCGAGTTGCGCTGTAGTTTTTTGACTTGCTTCCTGGGGAATCCGGAATCGAATCCCACGAGTCCCATTCCTCGAAGTTTTTCAGGGAAATCCAGTTCGTTCCATCGATCCTCATTTTTCATTTCTCAGTTAACCCCATGACGGGCATTGGCCATTCTAAAATGAGAATTGTAGATTTAAAGCGCTGCAACATTCAAGACAACCAGCTGAGCTGACATATTGGGTCATTCATTATCATAAAAGTTCGCCTAAAGCTTTATAAACACAAATTGCCTTTAGTTTAATTTTCGTTGTTTACAACTATGATGCTTTTCGATAATTTAAATGCACGAAAATCGCTGTGTATGCAAAATAAATATGGAAAACATATCGGAAAAGGAATTAATAAAAGATAAAATGGCATGTTATCGAAGCGATCATTGTTTCTATTTCCATTAAAAACGTATTTTCTGAAACTTATATCAAAATTTCCGTTATCGCAGCACCAAACACGAACAAAGAAATAGATGATGAAGGGTAAAAAAAGAGCAGAGAAAATCTCGCAGCAAGCGTAAATCTCTTAGTTGATCCAATACGCGATATATTGCAATATAAATCCTCGGTCGGTTAAGCTGAAGCAAAGATAAATTTGGTAGGCATTAGAATGAGGCACACATTGGTGTGACACTTGGGAACTTCACTATCTAGCACCTGAAATAGAAGAGAGGAACAGGATGTAATAAGTTACATTATACGACCTCCGTTGTGTGCTGCTCTTGGTTTCTCTTGTAATTCTCATTACTCCTAACCTCGACGGAAAAATTGCTTCGCTTCACCATAAAAAAAGACTAAGAAAATTCAATAATAAGAAAAAAAGAAAATACATATCTATATCTATATATTAACTTTATTAATATTGGTCTTATTGGGGTTTATGTATTGTGGTTTCACTTCATCGACCGAGTTATATTTGCTTATGTAGTTCCACCTCCAACTCTAGCGATGGATTTTTCCAGTTTCTGTTTCCATGTCTGAATTCATTAAGATTTAGACGGAGAAAATGATTCCATTTGAATGTAAATAAGATGCTGTATTCTCATTGAAATTCTCCACAGACTCATTTCCGTTGCATAAGCATGATG
>WUQG02013288.1:0-11769 GCA_011317285.2 Androctonus mauritanicus | reverse complement strand
AAAGTTTGATGTCTCTTTAAATGGCCTGAGGGTGTTTATGTTTCATTTTTCGTGATTTTCTCTTAAACTTTGGTGAAACTGTAACAAACAATTAAGATATATTTTTTAGATATTTTAGCAGAATTAACCATTATTTTTTAATAATCTACAATATTTTTTAATTTTTAGTATTTTATAATTCATTTTATGAAAAATTTGAATTTTTCTAATTTAAAAAATATTAAAAATTTAAAAAATATCATTTATTGAATTGCATAATCAGGATAACTTTGATAGATTAGATGATAAAAACGACAAGATGGAATAAAAATGTCCAAATTTTATTGAGCCATTCAAATATAAACAATGTTTGTTTACATGTAATTTAAAAAATATTTTGGCAACTGAAAAAATTTAGAATCACTGTCAGAAGGATGCATTTTCATTGAATGCACACAAAAAACCAATTTACAAAACTTTGATTAATAAAATCAGTATTGAATTTTTTTATCTCTTTTTTCATTGTTTTTTGATCACTTCCTTGATGTTTATCAATGGAAAAGGTACTCAATGGGTTAAATCTATCAACAATAAATTCTATTTTCATAAACAATTCAAAATTTAAAATAAAGTATGTATAGAACATAATATAAAGCAATGTTTAAATAACATTGATAGTAATAAATAAATAAATTTATCATAATGTATATGTATGCAAATATATGTATATATTCATTCATTGTATTTTCTTTATTTATAGAACCTTCTGGACATGTTTGTGATCTCTGTGGAACTGTCTCACCTTCTGTGTTTTGTGGTCAGTGTAATAAAAGATATTTTTGTGGTTCTTGTGATAATATGTATCACACACATCCAAAAAGGCAAATGCATAATCGTCAGCCTATAATAGGCACTGAAGCAGATAGTCCAGTTCGACCACCAAAGAAAAGATCACATCTTCAAACATCATCTGATATTTCAAGTTCGAGAGATTCTTTCACAGAAAGAGAAAATTTAGATACTTCTGGAATTCCTACACCACCGCCAAAGCGAAAACCTCATGTTCATACTTCAACAGAGCCAACTGCTATCTCCACAAGTCTTTCTTCACTTCCTGAGACTGATATTCCTCCTAAAGCTCCACCAAAAAGAAGATCTAGAGTTCAAACTCCTGTTGAAATTCTAATAACTGATGAAAGTTCGATATCTCCTCCAGAGAAGTTATCTGATATTGCAAATATTCCTATTCCTCCACCCAAGAGAAAATCTGGTAGATTATCTGCAGAAGTGAAAACTGTTAGCTCTGAAAGTATTTCTGAGGTAAGCAAAGATAAAGAGGAGTCAGATGTATTTAAAATTCCTCCTGTTCCTCCTCCAAGGAGATCACATTCCCAAACATCTGTTGACAAAGGAAGTACAGAAAGTTTAGAAAGAAAAGTTGTTCCAGTAGATTCAGCATCAGCTCCTGTTGTACCAAAACGACGATCACAATTACAAACACCTCAAAGTGAAACTAGTTTACCTGCATTAGATTATGATGATGAAGTATTATTTTCAAGTGATGGTAAAACTGTACCAATTCCTCCCAAGAGACGTTCTCAAATGAGGACTCCTGATAGTGTTATAAGCCTTCCAAATATGCCAAGTCAAACAGAAGCAATGTTTTCAGGTGATTCTTCCACACTGCCAATTGCACCCAAGAGACGTTCTCATCTAAAAACTCCTGATAGTGTAACAAGTCTTCCTGCTTTTTCTGATCAGAAAGAAGCTGTTTTTTATAGGCCTAATATTCCTACTCCACCTCCAAGAAAATCAATTAGAACTTGTAGTAGTGTAACTAGTCTGCCTAATTTTGCTACAGAATATACTACTGCTCCTACACCCCCACCAAAAAGATCACATCGTATATCTGTAGATAATTTACCAGATAAGGAAAGAACTTCATCTACTCATTCACCTACACCTCCTCCAAGGAGAAAGAAACGAGAATTAGAATCAAGTAATCTTTCATTACAAGTAAGTTACTCTGGAATTTTGCTTTTTATATTTATTTATAAATGGGGAAAAAATTGGAAAATATTCTGTTATACATATAATCTTTAATTCTACAAATATTAGAATTCTCAGTTTTTCTAAAAGTAAATCCAACTTTGCATAAAAATTTTTCATATATAAAATATTTTAAGTCATCATAATTTAGTTTTGTAGTGCACTATTGCAATTTCATATGATAGTATCACAAGAATAGTTATGATACTATAAACACTATTGAAAACATTTCTGCAATAATTAGTTCTCAATAGTAATGTTATTATATTGTGAGGAATCAAAAATGCACATCTTTCCTTTATAATCTATTAGTTCTATTATATTTGGTTATTGCATATTTTATTTAGTTTGGGGTGAAAGATACATTTTCAATTCAAACTTTTCAAAATAGCAGTAAAAGATGAAATGGTTCTTAACTTTGAGGATATGTGTAATATCATCTAATCTGCATAAACATTACTGCCAATTTGAGATCTCATTACTGACTGAGTTAAAAATTAATCTCATTTTGATGGATTATAATCGGAATAAATTAAATACTGAATTATTATTGTAAAGATGATGATATAAATGTTTATTCTATTCTGTAAGTAAAATTTAAAACATTGTTAGTGAAATGTATGTAAATGAGATCGAATGCAGATCAGTCATGTCAATCACTATAAAAAGTGTGCTACTTTTGATTTATGATTAAGGTGGTGATTTACAAGTGATGTTAGACTAAGTATCTAAGAGAAGTTCTTTTAATCAACCAATTAAGTATATTTCTATATTGGTGTGAAGATATTTTGCTTTAAGTAGATTTAAAATTATTTTGGTATTGAATATTATTTCTCTGAGGATATTTTGTTGGAGATAATTTATTTTATTACATTAAATAAATGATTGAAAATTTAATTTGTTGAATCTATTTTTGCTTAAATAAAACACTTGTTGAATTTTATTTTTTGATTTAATAAATTTCTTATTTCAATTTAATTGTATATTTATAGTCCATTAATACATTTTATTATTATTATTTAATTTCCAGTTTTGTATTTCTTTGTACAATTAAGTTAATTAACTTTGTTTTGTTGTTTAGTATTAATATTTTGCATATGTTTAAAACTGCAAACATTAGTTTTTCTTGTTCAGTTCCTAAAGCAGAAGTCCAGCTGGAATTTAGTGAATTTTACTTGCAAAATTTTCTGTACTGTTAAGTTTGCATTCTAATTATTAAAATCAAGAACTTTACAATATATCATATTATTATTCATTTTTGCATATGTTTCATATTATAATTGTTTTATCAGATCTCCTGCCTTTTAGGTAATCTATATATTCAGTGCATAAAGTTATAATTTTACAATAATAGTAATTTAATAATTTATATTGATAAATTCAACAATATTGCCATGAATGTAAGTACTATAATGAGTTGGAGAGCTCCTATATATAAGATCTTTTCAACTTACCTGTATATAATTTGAAATCCATTGTTATAAATTGTTTTTAAAAAACCAAGTTTAATAATTCTTGCTTAGTGCAAATATATAAGAAAATTTATTATAGATATATGGACCCATCCATCAATTATGCCATGTTCTTACAAACATTATTTGACTTTTTTCTCTCTTTTATCATTTTTCATGCCACAAAGCTTGATTGTGAAGTCACAAATTTAAAAACTTCCTCCTCTTATAAAATCTTTAAAACTTTTTTCTGCAATTTTACATAAAAATAAAAAAAACTACACAAAACAATACAAAATAGGAATTACTTTACACTGTTACTTTGTTACATATATTCTTTATCTTCTAAATAAACCTTCAAACAATTGATTACAAATGTCTTAGAACTTAGATATAGGGAGAGTTGCCTATTGTGTACCGATCACCTAAATTGTACCTGATAGCTATTTTGTTACATATTCACTGTATGTAATGAAATAGCTATCAGGTATGATTTAGGTGACTAGTACACAATAGGGCAACTCTCCCCTATGTCTTACATTTTATTAAAAAAAAAAAGTATCTTCAAATATGTTACATTATAATCTTTCTTTTTGAATGTTAAACATAAACATTTTATATTCTGTTTAAAAAAATACTTTAATCATAGAGACATAAAACTCTTTATTATTACTACCAAGAGGTTTCTCTGATTATTAATAGTTAGTTCCAATTCTATGCTTTGTCAGACTCTAAAAACGTATTTTAAATTGAAATCTAAAAAATAATAAAAATCTAAATACAGTAGAATTAGAATTAATGATTAAAACTCTAATTTTTACAGCATGATATCACAATTTTGTATGATTACCTATTCCTATATCATTTATCATCACAAATCTACTACTATTTCCCTAACAACATGATATAGTGTATGAATGCTCCTGTACATCAGTCCGTAATCTTCAAAATACAGAAATATTAGTAACAAAAACATTTTATTACTTTATGATTTTTTTTATAAAACAATAAAATGCTTTAATAATTAAAATTTGCTTTAATATTCTCAAAAAAAGCAAATTTTTACATTTGAACAGTATATATATATATATAAAGAAAATGATAATTCGTGAAAGATTATTAAACAAAAAGTAATGTAAAATTTTATGATTTTATTTTATGTGAAAAATAATATAATACAAAAGAAAAAATATTTATATAGAATAAAAAAATTAGAAATTACATTTTATTGAGACAATAATATATCAGAGAACAAAAGATAAGTTATAAATCATTTATAACTTATCTTTTGTTCTATATATTATTTTATTATTTCTTTTCCTAATTTTTTTAATACGGTATTTAAATATGAAATCTGAAATGTTATAAAGAAGCATTTAAAGCATGATAATAGCTTTTTCTTTTGCTTATTTGAAAGACATAAAAACTTGTGTATTCTCCAAGAATTAGCCAGTCATTTTTTTTGGTAGTTCTAAGAAATAATGCTTAGAATATGTAAATAATATTTAAAATGCTGTATAATATTAACAATATGCAAGTTTAAAGTTCTCCCAGAAATCTATTTGTTTTTCATTTTTTGGAATTATTATCTGTAATTCTGGAATAGCCAAATCTTAGAAAAAGCCTAATTGATATGTTTAACAGATTTTTTCAATGAGGTGCCGTTGATTGGACAGAGATAGAATTGAATCAAGTTGATATGGTTTGGAAGTTGAATGTTCCAAGAATGATAATATAAAGACGGTATAGAAGCAGTTTCAGGATGCAGAAAACATTGCTAAAAAGTCTGATGAATGATGTCCTTATGTCACAAGACTTCAAGATGATTATTACTTGCAAATAACTATTAAGTGTCATAGAGATATGTCCTATTCTCAATTTGTTTCTGAACTCAAAGTCATTGGAAGGAGAATTTCAAGATGAACTCTGATCAGAAGATTTAATGAATTAGACCTTTATGCCAGAAGACTAGTCTGTATCTCCTTGTCTCCAGCTCAAAAAGTTTGTTAAGTGCTCCATTATTTATTCTTTACATCAATCCAATCCTCAATGTCTCATTGTCATATGTAATAGGTTATGCTGATGTCTTCAAGATTTTAAATACTAATATTGCTACTCTAATTCAAGATATTAAAGCTATAAATATGTAGTTGGTAGATAACAATTTAATATCATCAACCAATCACATATTTGGTTGGTTGATAACATTCTTGTTCAACAGGCACAGCTTCCTGTTTAAATATTATTAAACTAAATCACAGTTTAAACTGTGATTTAGTTTGATAATATTTGAAAATAATTACTAATTTTGTTTTGAATTCCGCTATTAATCCTATTGATGATTGCAAGAGAATATTTAATATAAAATCAGTTTTAGAGCAACTAAATGAACAAGATATGAAATTAATGGAAAAATTTGTTACTGGAAAATTTGACTCTAACTATAAAAAATGCAATGTTCCTATGAAACATGGATTTATTAATATTTCAAGATATTTAACAAATAAATGCTTTAAATCATTTAAATCAAGAGCGTCAAAAGTTTATAATGATTATTTTTTATAGCTATAAACAATTTATTTTTTCTTGCTATTATTTTTTTTGGATTTCTTTTCCATTTTTACTTTGGGATGGTTTAAATAGAACCACTTTTATGTTGGCATGGTTTATTAAATAAATAAATTACATTGAGTCAAAAAAATTGTAATTCAAAAATGATTGACAATGGTACTAATTTTTATAGTAATAATAAACAATTAAAGACTGGATCATCCAAGGTGGTAAAATCCATCCAGGGCTGATCTCAGAACCTCCAAGGTGATAAAATCATCTAGAATTGAATTCAGATATTCAAGATGGTAAAAGATCATCCATAAACTACATTACTTTATTTCAAACAGTTTTTGATCCCTTTCTTCCCCTTCACCATTTTTCATCGCATCAAACTTGATCCCCTGACTGTGACATCGCAAATTCAAAGACCCTCTACCTTCTACATAATAATTTTCTCTCTAATTTCATGTAAAAATAAAAATAAAAAATATATAAAATAATTGAAAATAGGAATTACTTTACACTAGTACTTTGTTACATATACAGGCAATCCCAGACTTACATAGATCTGATATGCATAGATTCATACTTATATAGGATTATTTTTAGGTAACGAGTTTGGCCTGAACCTGGATCCTCCAGAAAAGCCGGAGGTGTAGGACTCAGAATTGAATCCGGATCCTCCAACATAGTAAGCGACTGCTTTACCATGTGACTTATGTGCTTATTTTTTAATATAACTATTTTTAATATTACATCATTGTGACACACTAATATTCTATAACACATACTCCAACATTCATGTTTTGACTTATGTAGAGTTTTGTAGAAAGATCCATCTATGTAACTCAGGGAATGCTGTACTGTATTCTTTAATTTACAAAAAAAACTTTCAGACAACTGGATATAAATTATTAGAACTAGACTTGTATTTTATAACAAATATATTTCTAAATTTTTTACACCACAGTCTTATTTTTTAAACAATTAAGCATATAAATTTTATATTTTATAAAAAACGTTAATCATAAAAATATAAAACTCTAACCATTTTAACATTGTAATGTCACAGTTTCCATAACCCTTCCTTTCTTTATGTCATTTATCATTATAAATATATTATCCCCTTCAACCTCTAATAGCAAAACATAGTTTATGGATGCTCTTTAAGAAATTGCTTTACTATGTGGCAACCAATCAAATGTAAATTTAAAAAAAATAGAAAAAAATAATTCTAGCTAATATACTATGAAAATAGCAAACTTTGGAATATTATATGAGCACTTGTATGATCGAATTATCATAAGTATAATAATGGTAAATAGGGGAACCATGTATAATACAAATTATCATTAGAAAAACAATGCTTTTAAAATTCTTTAATATTAAAAGAATATATATTAATAGTATTTAATAAATATGTTTAATATCTACAAATGATTCTCAGTATATGATGCATTGAGTTGTGATCATTTGTATTTATCACTAACCAAGATGCAGTAAGCTCATGATTAGTCAATGCAATTCATATGCATAGGAGTCTGTGCACAATGATCTGATATATTGAATCATCGGTTTTATACTTAGTTTCTTTAGCTTTGTATGTCTTAAGTTTACTATGATGAAATATTATTTTATAATGAATAATAATAGTGAATAATCAGTAAAATATTTCTGACTTATGACTACATTGACTTAAGATTTGTTTGAACAAAGTATTATTGCAAATCAAGGACTATCTATCAATATGTTTGATCAGAAAAGCTTATGAAAATTTAAAATATGTACCTTATACTTTTTTATGTAAAAACAATTTCAATTTAAAATAAATGTATAGGGATTCTTTGAATTACAAACAAATTATGTTTGTAATTCGTTAGTTATAAATGATTATTGAATCTAGAGTTATTGAAACAATTGTAAATATTTCATTGTGTAAATATATGTCATTAATTGGATCAATTAGAAGTCTCTTGTTTCAGGGATTTGAAAAAGTTCTGATTATAACATGAAGTTTTTTGATGTAAGCTCTGCCATTTTGGAATATCACTGTAACATGTTAAATAATTGTAGAGTTTACATTTGTTGCAGGAATATTTTGCTATTATAATTTTTTAAATTTTTGAAGAGTTTTTGAAAATATCTAAATTTTGAAAATGAAATGACATGTTTATGTATATAAAAGTTCTTAAGTAGAATGTTCAAGGAATATCTGTACAAGATTATGGAAACTTATTTTGTTATAAACATAAAAATTACAAATATATCCTATTATAATGTATTAATTGAGACCAGAAAATCTGTACATTAAATGAAATTATATTAAGTGAGTATAGGAATTACATTATAAATGTTTAGATTGTTTCAGAGAAAAGATTGACAGTAGATATCTAAGTCTAATTTGTGAAGAAATAGATATTTCTCAATTGCTTCACATTGCATAATATCACTTTATTTCTATTTTATTTCCATTATTGTTGTTATTATTTAACTTTCAATGTTAATATTTCATGTTTATTCAACTCAACAGTTTTAAATATGCACCAACATTGGAAGCAACTATTTATGTTCATGATGTAATACTAACTCAACCAAAAGATATTTCTATTGGATCAATGTACAAATAAGCCTGACTGTACCATTTCTTAAGATGTTATTTGTCATGATTAAACTTTTTATTTTATTTTTATTAAAATGTTCTAAATTAACAGCTAGGTCCAAAATAATATAAAATAAAATCTAAAATAGCATATAGGCAAGGTCCTATATGAATAGCTAATTTTCTTTCTAGGTCCTATTTGCTATATGTTAATCAATTTAGATATACCTGTTTCCCATCTCTTTGAAAAAATTCTGAGAAAAATATAATACATAATTGACATTCTCCCATCTTGCTAATTTCTCATTGATATTTTTCAACAATAAAACCAGAACTAACAACATTTTCGGAACTATATATCATATATTGTATATTAATACAATATATGATAAGTACTCATCATAAATACTTATCATATGTTGTTATTATTTATCATATATTGTATATTAATAATGAAATATAGCCTGCAGGCTGGATGCAGTTTTACAATCAAATCACTATATCAATTCCTATAAATAGAATATCATTTGAATAGACCATCTATAGATTTCTATGACAAGTAAAATTTTTTATCATTATTATTAATTTAAAAATTAAATTAAAACTGTAGTTTCTCCAGAAAGATAAAATCTATAAGTAACACTGTAACTCAGTAATTTTCAACTGGTGTGTCATGAGAGGATCTTAGGTGTGCTGTGAAAATTTTTAAAGATCATTAATTAAATTATTTTCAAAAGAAGGCCAAAGCACAATAAGTGTATATATCAAAATTAAACCCTCTTTAAATTGTTTATACAAGTATATCATTGAATAGTAAACATATATATAATAAAATAAAAATTATATATATACATAAGCAAACTTTTTTGATTATCATAATTTAAGTGTGCTGTAGAAGTTTAACTATAGGTTCAAGTGTTTCATGAGATAAAAAAAAAGATTGAAAAACATTGCTGTAACTAATAATGGCCACCATCTGATGATTACTTATATGGGTTTGGAGGAGTAACCTTGGAATATTCAATGATATTCAAAAGTTATAAGACTTTAAATCACAAAATTTTTGCTCATTTATATGAATGAATAATGTTTAGTAATTACAATTTAGGATAAAATAATAGGAATTTGAATTCATATTAATAATTGTGATAATAATATATATAAATTTCAAAATATCTTTGAAGAAAATAAAAATTTTTTATGCTGCTGTAATTTGTCAATTTTGGTCAAAATTTGTAATTTTTTTAATTTTTATATAATCCTGATAATTGTGCTCACTCATAATGTAAATATACGATGTAAACAACAAATTAATGTCACATAAAAGATCTTATTAGCTGTTCACACCATTTCATATCAGATTCATTTTGATTATAAAAGATACCAAATGTACAGCTATGTTTATCATGCTCAACAGTGTAAAATTACCGTAGAAATTTTTAGAGAATCATTGAATTAGAGAATAACTAGCTATCAATTATACCATGACTGTCTTGTGATGCACATCAGATATTTAACCCACAAACCTGCATTATGCCCAAAGAAAACTGTACATCATTTTACATAAAGTTTGTTGATTAATTAGGTTTGATAAATTCAGTATAAATTGAAGATATTTGTATTTTTAATTATTTGAACAAAATGTATATATCTATTTCTTTCAAATTTTTTGTTCCCTTCTGTATTTAAGTTCATAATTGAGTACTGTATGTAAAATATATGTAAAATGTCATTCTTCAGAATTGTGATCACTTATTTGATTGTTTTGTTAAAGTAACATAAAATGATAGTTTGTCTTATTATCGTGAAATTTATGATGTAAAGACTCATGGTAGCAAGCAAATGAATTAGACATGTTAAATGCTGAGGAGCACCAATTATAATAGGAAAAATGATAAAAATGTTTTATTTTTTGTTTTGTTAATAATTTTCCATAGTATATTTTCAAATTATTATTTAACAATTACAATAAATTATATTATATTACAGTTTAGTGTATTATAAAATAAATATTTCCTATTCAAATGCCTATTACCAGGGATGGATTATCAGGGTCCCTAAGCATATGCCTAGGGTCGCCACCATTAGAGGGCCTCAAAAGCAGATTAAAATTATTAAAAAAATTTATAATTTATTTTGAAAAATTTTTGTGTCTATAGTCCCCAAAAAACTTAAATTCCAACCCAGTACATTTCCATATAAATTTGAATTTTTTAATTGATCTGAAACATAACTCCCGCATAATACATTAGTTCAAAGGGAAATTATCTAATATATGTCATTTCGAATATAAGTTGTAGTTTTCAGAAACATAATTACAATGTATATTGAGGGCATCCTGTATGTATAGAAATATTAACAGAACAAGATTGTCAAATTCTTAAACCTGCAGCTATCATTTCAGAAAAAGCTAGCCTAGTTTGAGTGACCTACTTGGAGAGAGAGAATAAATGGACATCTTCCATCAATATGACCCAAACTACCAAATTAATCCCTTGAATATTTTAACTGAAATTTTAATAATTGGAAATAATTTTTACTAAAATTAGTGCCATCTCATAATCAGTAAATTTATTAATGATTTTAAGACAAATTAAGCACTAACTAGCAGTTAAGAATGATTTATTTAAGAGTAACAAATGCTTACAGTTATTCACCATCTTCAAGTTACAAGAAACTGGAACAATACAAATTTAAATATCAGAATAATATAAGTTATTATAACATCAAAAATTATTATCTAAATAGCATATAATAAGCTACATTACAAATGTAGGATATAACCATAGTTATAACAAACCATTTTTAGAGGCTATACTAAAATCAGTGCAGAAATCTCTATTCAGTAAGAACAAACAATCAATTACAATCCAATAATACCATAGCCAAATATCAAATCTTCCTACCTCTACCCTACAATCTGCAAAATTTTAATGTAGTAAACAAGGTAGCAAAGAACCAG
Source organism: Androctonus mauritanicus (assembly GCA_011317285.2). Taxonomy (NCBI): domain Eukaryota; kingdom Metazoa; phylum Arthropoda; class Arachnida; order Scorpiones; family Buthidae; genus Androctonus; species Androctonus mauritanicus. The sequence continues at coordinate 176 of WUQG02013288.1, read as the reverse complement.
AAGAAAACACTTACAGTAAGAAGAGAACCAAGCCTCTTTAACCAAATAATAATCTAATCAGCACAAACTCCTCTAGTGGTCAACTTTTGTAATAACTGTCAATTAATGATTAATATTTTAATTTTATACTATGGTGCCACCATCTATCGAATTAATAATTAATTATTTAAATTTGG
>WUQG02013277.1:0-11769 GCA_011317285.2 Androctonus mauritanicus | reverse complement strand
GAATACCTTTACAGTTTACACCAAGAGTCCAAATCAACCACAGAGTTCTGTCCACAGTTGGAGACGATAAGTCCTTGAATAGTATAGCAATAGACGACGATAAAATTGAAATTCTTCTACACCGGATCTTCTCCGACGTTAGTTGCTTTGCCGACAGTTCTTTTCTTAACAGTTTCTATCCCGCCGTTGTTTCGTTGGATCGTCGCTGTTTCCGTTAGATCGTCGCTGTTTTCGTTAGATCGTCGTTGTTCCAGCTAGATCGTCGTTGTTCTGTTAGATCGCCGTGCTCGTCGGACCACCTTTTTTTTTTTTTGAGTGTGTGCGAGTCGTCACTACCAGGAACTAAAGGAATTTATATCTCCTCTCTGATGAATAATTCTGAATTACATCTACGGATGTGAATCAGAAAGGATGAGGAACAAAAGCAGAAAAAGAAGTTCCTCGTCCGCGGATCCTTTTCCGTTTTATTTTTATCGCCACATTTGGCGATAATTAATTATTATTTCTTTTAATTAAATTACAATTTTATATAAAAAAATATAAATAACTTGTTATTATCGATCAATTTTCGTGGTTAGTGGATCTCCGGGACCTCACAATTATATTTAAGATTGTATTAGCTTTATATCGGTTAATTATGATTATTACTTTAGTTTTTAGATGCCCAACATATATAAAAATAAAGGAAAGTAACAAAATTAGATAGATGAAGACATGAAAAAAGTCATTCGTCTTGTTAAGACTGGATTGTCTATTCGTAAAGCTGCTTCATCACTGAATGTGTCTTACACCACATTACAAAGAATTCTTTCTCGAAACACAGGTATAGAAGAGAGAGTAATAACAATTCAACAACATTCTGGAAGACTAACAGTATTACTTCTTGAATTTGAAAATAAAATTACAGCTCGACTGCTCAATTTAGACATGAGAGGGCTTGGTCTGTCAGTAAAAGACAAGAAAAATTATATTTTCATTATGTGAAAATAATAAAATTCCTAATCCTTTTAATAAGGAAAGTACGATTTGTAATTGTAGTTAATGTAAATCTATGACTCATAGAAATCTTATTCAATAAAATAATAACGTTTCTATGTAAAATGAAATAGTTTAAAGTTCATTATTGTGATTGATCCAAATAAAAATCTGCTGATTTATTTATCTCTACTAGATGGGATAAATGAATCAGTCTCTATTTTGTCAGTTTTATCAGGTTATTTTTTATTTTAAGCCATGAATTCTGACCCGCTGAGACGTAAGAATTCAATATTTGAAATAACTTATAAATCAAAGTTATGAAGTCTGTATATGGTGAGCAATTACAGATAAAATGCTTTAAGTAATCCAAATATCCAGACTTTACCCTACTGCTTTATATCAATGCAACTATGCGAATGAATAAAAAAAAAGTAAATTCCGGAAATATCCTTCTCCATAATTTTATATCTAGAAATTTCAATGTGCCGTTGATCCTGAATTATTCTCTATAGAAAATAAATATATCGAATTTCAGAATTCGATGATAGAAAGATAACAGATTCAATAACTAAAAAAAAAAATTAATTTTGATTATAACTAGTGATTTGTGTGTAAGAGTCCGACTTATGATTCTACGAATTATGACATGGCATCAATAATTTTGTAATAATAATTTTATTAAATTGGCTGTCAGTTTTGATACCAAATTATTTGTTAAAATGTTTGTAAAGAATTTGCTTATAATAAATAAAATTATTTTAAAAAAAGCATTTTTATAAATTTTCCTTACCTGCGCATAGGGCCTATCATAGAAAAATGAAAATGATCTTCATTTCTCAACATTTATAGCTGATGAGATCGATATATGTATCATAGTCAACGATGTCTACAACCAATATAATATTATCATGAGAATCATTTCTGCTTCCTCATATTCTACTAATTAACCTTTTAAATAAACTAAATCCGATTGTAAATAAAACTAACTATAATTTCTATTATCGATATAATTGCATCCATTTTTAAGAATTTTTTCAATCTTTATATTTTATTAACATTTGTATGCGAATGCAATTCGATATATATTTTATTTTTTTCCTCTTAATCTATGCTTTAATTGAAAAAATTATCTGCCAAGAATCTTTTCCTCTTTGCAAAAAAATAAACAACATAATTTGAAATATTCAATAATTATTGTCTTAATATTTCTTTATAAACACTGCTATATATTCTAAAACTTCAATAGTTTGGAATCTATCTTCTGTTTATGGTATTGTATCTATGGGGAATCGTATTTCGAGTTATGCTAATATAATTTACGACAGAAAATTTGAATTCAAATCCATCGAAATTAGAGAATTCTTATTATAAAAATTTATATTTTGCGAATGCAGTATTTCATTACTTAATTATATTCGATTAAGTCTGTTTAGAATAATTATGTAGAAAAAGAAAACGGTTAAAAACTACAGAGTGTTTCAAAAAGAATCATCCGATTTCAAAAGGGTATAAATTTTTTATTTATCAAACCAGGAATTTGAATTTGCTTTTAAAATACACAGCTAAACATGAAAATTTGCATAAAATGTTCATAAGTGCTCAATGTGTCCCCTTTCAAATGCTCAACATATATTATCCATATTGTAGGACAATTCCCCCCATATAGATGCAAGCATGTCTGGAGTCACTGCTGCCATAGCAGTGACTCCAGACATGCTCGCATCTGTATGAGATCGGATTATAGCATCAGTGGCTGCTGCTGTAATCCGATTTCTCAGTTCATCCACAGAGCTCCATCTTGTTGAAAAATGAAGTCATTGGAATCAAGCTGTAACTGTGAAAAAAATCAGTTCTCCAGCATTTATAAGTACGATATTCCTATGACAGTGTTAGTCAAAAAGAAGTACAGTACTACTTTACTTCTATACTTGAGCACTTATGGATATGTCATGTAAAAATTCATGTTTAGCTGTGTATTTAAAAGCAATTGCAAGTTGCAAGTTTGATAAATAAAAAAATTTATATTCTTTTGAAATCGGCTGATTATTTTTGAAACACCTTGCATATGAAAATTTATATTTTTATACTTGTGACTCTAATTTATTGTTCTCTTATTCTAATAATTTGCAATATAAACTATTGATATAGATTAATTTTAATTTCTAGATAGATATGAGTGAAAATTTATATTTATATTGTCAAATTTTCTATTAATTACGTATTTATATAATAAACAAAAAAAAAAAAAAACGATTAGTGGTTTGCTGTTATCAAAATTATATACAGTATTTATTATTAAAAATTATATAGAGTTTTTTAAAAAATTTGACAGATTTCTGTAGAGAGTGTTTGATGACATTTTCAATAATTGAAAAGTAGTTGGAATGACTAGTTTCTAATTTTCTATTACTGCCCTACTCATTCTAATCTCAAGATTAAGAAATATAAATTATTTAATAAAGCTGACAGGATTTTTGGGAAGATTTTTAAATTTGTAATTAATGATTATAGAGCGGTATATTTTATGAATATCGCTTAAATAAAATTTCAAAACAACTGCATACATTGAAAGTATATCAATTATAATCGATATTAATTAGCAAAGTTTCGATTTTTAAATCGAATATCCGATAATATATCTGAGATTCTCGGATCCATAATTAAAATGAATATTGTTCAGCTTTACTCGATATAAAAGTCAAATATTAGTTTGGGATCAATAATTAGCTAAATCCATACGCTTAAACGAGATAAAACATCCATTATGAAAGGAAATCAACTTTTATAATACTCCAAGATTAAGATTAAATCACAGAATTTCGCTCATTAATATGAGCAGATAATGTTTAGTCAGCCTCGGCCAAGAGTTTTGGGCTTCCCAAATAACAAACAAAATAAAACATGCTAAAAATTTTAATTTAAAAAATTCAAGTGCAATAGTATATATACAATTTAAACATAAGGAAACAATAAACAAAATTAAAGAAAGTCTTTTAGTTAAATTTAATCGCAAAATAAATATTTAATTTTTTTTATCTTCAAATTTTGCTGCCCTAGGCATGTGCTTATTCTGTCTATAGCAAGAGCCGAGCCTGTGTCTAGTCAATAATATATTAGATTATTAAATATTTGTTATTTTCTAAAATGTAAGTTAAAAAATAACGTTCCTCATAACATCATCTTTATAAGCAGAATAAAAATTGGCGAACCTCTTTTTAATAGCAGCTAAAATTTTCCAGTAAATTTTTATTCTGTAGCGAGAAACGAATATTAGAGGAAAATACTTCTTATTAATTGTTTTCTAATAAATAGGAAATTAATCATTAATTTAATCAATCGCAGAAAGGATGAAGTTTTTCTTAATTTGTTATTCATTTTCACCATTACTTTTTTACAAAAACAATTTTATTGAATTTTTTACATGTCACCACGGTCTCTTCAGCCGCTAATTAATAACTATCAATTGAGCGTTTCCATTTCCTTGGACGTGGATCCAGAAGTTACTTTTAGGGAAACACGTGCATGTGTTGCGTAATCATGCAGTGTCAAGTGAAAATTCGTGATATAAAAATGTGACGATGCGACGATCGGATAATCTTCAAATATGAATATCTTCGTGTGAATGTTGTTATTTTTAAGAGTTGTAGGTGAAAATCCTATTCCATGTTCTCTTACTCCACGTCACATCGTACATAACCGAAAAACCACAGTCATACTTCAAACACACCGAACATTCAATAACAGACATTTAATGAGTTCCTATACCGAATTTTATTGAAAAATTCTTCAGTAACGGTAAGTTTTTTGAAAATATTATTTAATATCAAAGAAAGTGCTTTATAAATATCATGCCATCAATTCTGGTAAATATATAACACGAAATATAAATAAATTAATTGACTGATTTTAATTAGGAAAACATAAATACCATTTTATTAAATTTCTATTGATAGAAGGAGAATTATTAAATTAAATTATTAAATTTCATTTTATTAAATTTCTATTGAATTGAAGGAGCCCACCCCTGCAGGAGGGGTCAACCGGATGGTGAAGGATGGGGTTCAACGGGCCGGGCCCGGACCCCTCCTGAAAAACTGGAGGTGCGGAACCCGGAATGAACCCGGACCCTCCAGGCTGGCAAACCGGAGCGTTACCACTCGGCCATCCGGCCGACAATTCTCTGTAAAGAAAGATTTAAAATAATAGCCTTTGCTTGCCTAGACTATTGTGATAAATATTAATATTCCTAATGTATAAGATAAAATCATTGTTATAAATCAGAGATGCACAAACCGCAGGCTGCATGTGACCCTCTGATGATTTGTTGGCGGCCCGCCTTACCATGTGTTATTTTAACAAATCATATAATCAACGAAATATTATTTATACTTTTGAACAATCCATTTTCAAATAATATTTTTCTGATGTGAAATTATTTTTACAGTGGTTCGATAATGATGTTTTTAAATAATAAAGAAAAAATAATAATCATATTTGTAATAATACTTGTTTTTGTTTTTAATTTCACTGTATTTGTGTATATGAAATAAGTAATTAAAAAAATTGTACATGCGTACAAGATAGCACTGCCGCTTAACTAATGAAAATTTTGAATCAATTTTCCGTTTGGCTACTACACAATCTTTGCTACTACCACAGAGTTGGCTGAACCCCGGAATTGGGCTGAACGTAGACACTATGCGGCCCTTGGTATTAACCCATGTCTTAACCATTGAGCCCAATCGTCTAACAATCCATATACATAGATGGTTTTAACAAATCTGTGCATTCCTGTTATAAATATTAATATTCCTAATGGAAATTTTAAGCCCTTTGCTATAATTATTAATATTCCCAATATAAATTATAAGGCCATTCCTATAAATAGTTTATAATCGAAATGATAAATCCGTTGCTATAAATTTTAATATTCCTAATGTAAATTATAAGTTCACTGTGATAAATATCAATATTCCTAATGTATAAGATCACTGTTTTAAATATTAAAAAAGCAACATGAAAGAAAAGAATGATCATCCAATCTGTTTTATAAATATTACGATTCAGTAGTACTATTTTTCATAAAAACCAAATATTTAAAATATATATTAGATTATAAATTATATGTTAAAATAATATATTCAGAAGAAAAATACAATACAGTACTTTGAAATAAATGGCATTTAACGTTATAACTTCATAAGCAATACCATCGATCTATGCATACCATCAAGCATTCATAAGCAATACTATACAATTGATAAAGTTAAGAGAATATTTTATTCATATAAAAATTATGAAATAATCAGTTGTAATTTTTCTAGGATACATACTAATCATAATTACTATTATCTAATTCAATATAAAAATATCTAATTGAAATTATAACAATAATATTTCTGTAAATTATTAACTTTTATATTTGACAGAACCAACGATATACGATGGACAAAACAGTACAGTACTGTATGTTTTTACTATCCATGGTTTTTACAAACAGCTTCATAACTAATAATATCAACATAATGTTTTTAATGAAGAAAACTTAATTTTCGCGTCAAACAGTTTCTGTTATAAACAGATTATTTAAATTAATCTAAAAGACGATATAAAAAGAATTACTGTATAAGAAATATTGGAAATAAAAGCATTCCATAACTGATATGATTTCATTAAATAAGTTTTATTATATAAAACAAAAACGGATATTTTTGAGACAAGTTTAATTTAAAAAAAAAAACTCAAAATCAGAACATAGTATAGTATATTTTAAACTGATTAAGTGATCAAATACTAGATGGCAGGATTTATTTATTCACTCTCGTGTTTTTCTTTCAGCGGTAAGGTAGCAGTAGTTCAAATGAGAATGTAAACATGCTGAAATTCATTATATGCAAAACTTTCTAATGCTTTATATTTAAACTATTTAAATTTTTTTAGTAATAGTGTTTAAAGTTAAGTTACTTGCTGAAAATTATTAATTTATATAAAATGATTATATTCAGATTTAGATTTAAAATTGGATTTAAATTCATCAGAAACATTAGTTGATACCAAAATGGCTACACCCAACATCGAAGTGAGTGGCACATTGAAAGAAGCTCTTTTTGAAACTCTGAATGCAATTCTTTCCCCAATTCATGATGTCAGAGCGAATGCTGAAGAACAGTTAAAAGTTTTGGAAGTAACAGATGGTAAATGATCAATAAAATTTTTTGAAATAATATATTATCAATGAAATTGATTTTTTATTCCTGTATTTTGATAGTTAATGCTTTAAGAATTTAACAATATATTATACATTGGAGGCATGGCATATCCTATATATACAATGAAAACTATTTATTACCTTCCATTTTCAATTTATTTAGCTTCTCTAATTTTAAATGATCAAGTCAGAAATTATTTTAATCAATGAAAATTTAAATATCATAATTATAGTGATCATTATATTTATTAGGAATGTAAATCCTAATAAATATAATAATTCCTAATAAAAATATAAATAGTTAAAAGTTTAAAAAAAATGTATTAAAACAAATGTCAAGCATTTTAGGATATGCTTATTATAAAGATATTCAGTTATGAAGTTAAAAGATTTTTTTTAATATTTTTAACATATATTGGATAATTTAAAAGTTATAAATGTAATTTGTACTATATAGATTGAATGAAAATGCTCCATTTGGTGGCTTTTATAATGCAGTTGAATAGCTTTAAGAATTAAATATAATTTCTAATAAATAATGATGGTTTCACAAAATTGTATTTTTGCATAAAAGAAATTGAAAATTGATGAAATTCAATAATTTAAAGTTGTAGATGACATGCCACTTTAAAATAGTAAAAGACAAAGCAGTCCAGCACTAGGCAGAAAAACAGTTTGCTACAATTAGAGGAATGTTTTCAAATCACTATCAGCTATACTTCAGCTAAAATAGACCAGTTTAAATCAATCAATAATTCAGTCAAATCAATAATTTTTATGCCATTTTCTAGGATAATTATTATTAAATATCAAACTAGTAGAAATGTTAAAAATTTTTCCAGCTTGTGTCGTTAATCAAAATTAAATTTTTTCTTTTAGTGATCTGTCTATTGAAAAAGAAATGCTTCCGTTTTTAATACTAAACATAATAAGATAATACTTAATTGTTTAAGGTTTAAAGTAATTGAAAATAGATATGATGTATCTATGAATTATAATTAAATGTATAATTCATAAACAAAAAATATTCATATTTTTCAGTTTTACAAGAAACATCTACTTGTTTCATATAATCAAAAATTACATTATTTAGATTAACTAATTCTTTTAGAAATTTTTTGTCCCTTAAATTATTTATTTGCTGATTTTAAAATGAATGCTTATTTTAAAATTATGTTATTAAAAAATTTATTAGAAATTTTAAAATTAATCCTTCTTGACAAGCAATAAAAACATAAATCAGAGTTTTATTGCAGAAAGGTCTAAGCCTGGCTTATTAGATTCCATCTCCACTTGACAGCTGATCTTGTCAGTGTGTGGATGGCTCATGATAGGTACTGGAATATACTGTCATTTAGTACCCACTCTGTGAAAGTGGCATAAGCTTAACTTTAATCACATAAAAAATTGCATTAATTAGCATTTACTTTTTTATAGTAAGTGCAAAATAAGAATTTTTATTCAATTATGAAATTTTTATTGAAAAGAAGAAAAATTTTTTTTATTAATAAATATACTAATTTGGATTAGAAGTATGATCACTTTACTATAACCACATTTTAATAAAATAGAGTTATAGTAAAGTGCAACAAGATATTTGCTTCTTGTAAAAATTATAAAAAAGCATAAAAATATTCATTTATTATAATGGAGCATATATTTTTTTATTTTGCCTCAAGTACAAAAAGTTCTATTTAATCCTGGTTCTGCTAAACAGATAATTCTATAAACAAAATAAATAAGAATTTAATATAATTCTATCCATTGTTTCCTTAAACTGTCTCTGACCTGTACACAAAAATATTTTTTTGTGGATGCATTAAAATATCTGATATCTGCTCTTGAGAACTGTTGTTATTGAGATTATTTTAAAAAGATGGGCCAAGGGAGAAATTATTTTTATTTCTAGAATCTCTTTAATTCCAGCAGATTTCACATTCTAATTCAATATTGGAATTTCCTATTTGCCTGGCATTTGCAATGTCCATTAATAAATCTCAAGGGCAAATACTTAAAGTTGCTGGTGTGGATTTGTAATTATTTTGTTTCAGTCAGGATCAGCTATATATGAGGCCAAATCAAGAGTGTGGTTAGGAAAAAATTTGTTGGCAGAAAAGGAAGACAAATCAAAAATGTGGTTTATAATTTACTTCAGAAACAATATAAGTACAGACATCCTCATTGTCTAGTGTTAAGTTATTCTATACTTATATGGCTGCTCCAGATCCAATTTTAGTCGGTGACCAAATTAATCTATACATTTTATTCCACAAGTTTTTATGTTATCAATAAATTGATATCTAAGCTAAGCATAATTTGTATCCCATATACAAATTGTCTTGCTCAGTTTAAAATCCAGATTCAATTCTGGTCTTGATTAAAAGTCAAACCACTTTCATTGATTTAGATTTGATAATAAGATCAACTGTATGGAATTGTATTACACATCATCATGGAAAATTTGGGTTTAATTTTAAGTTCCATATCCTCTGAATTTTTTCAAGAAAGTTTTAACTTAACTTGTTGAACCTATTGTTCACTTCATAGCCCACTCATTATGGGTATAGGTGGCCTATGATAAATATTGGAATAGTCTTTCTGTTTAATTACCTCCAGCTGAAAAGCAATATAAAACAAGAAAAGAAGACTTCACTACAGATATGAACAGCTTATAATGACCATTGAAATGCCTTAGTGTTTTTTAGTATCCAGTCAAATGGAAAGTGGCATAAAATTTAATAAGAAGATACATTGAAAAATTTTTAGAAGGCTTTTAATTGTTGAAGATTCATGGACAGATGTTGCCAACAAAGCAATAAATCTGGAGTAAGCTTGCCTTTTATTATTCCAAAAGTTGATCCTATTGTTTAAAAATAAAACAAAAGACCAAAATTTAAATATAATTAAAGTGATCATTTTATTTTTATTAGTATATTTTTTCAATTATATATATTATTACAATTATTTATCAACAATACTTATATTACTTTATAAAATGATATTGAATTCATATAAAGAAATGTCCTTCATAACAAATTAAAAATCCTACTTCCCTAATTCATTATTTTTGCTTTATATTTTTTTCCTTCACTCTTTATCTCATTAATTTTTACCATAGCTCTGTTCCAATAAATTGTTACCTTCTTGTTTGTTTTCTTTATATCCCTTCCCTTTACCTCTTTATACTATAACACATCCAACAGTTTTTATTCCATTTCCACTTTTTCCTATTTGTAATAAATTGAAGATACTGTATTTATCGACTATATTTATATCTGTCCATCTTTCTTTAAAAAAAATACAACTCAAACTAAATAGCATTTAAACAGAAAAAAAAATTTCAGTATTACTTGTATTGATCCATGATTCATAAAATTTTAATGTTAGTAATGTTAATAGAAAAGGAAATCACACTACTATTTCTCTGGATCTTTTTCCTGTATTTTTTTCTTTCATTTCTTCAGATTTATTTAATATTCATTTTTATGCTATTGTCTTTCTTTAATTTCAATAGTTTCTTTCTTATGTCCATACAAACCTATTAATTTTTTAATTATTTTTACAAATGATTGAGTCGAAATTTATATATGCATAGAAATAACATAATCATTACTCATAAACAGTCAGTTATTTCTGACCTTTGAGTTATTATTTCCAGAGAGAATGTTAGCATCTCTCTGGAAAGATAGTGATAATTCTGATATGTTTGCGTTTAAATGTTTATCAAAATTATTATTATATATTGCTATTTTTCCTCCACTTGATTTTGTATATAGTTTTAACGTTTATATCTACAGGGAGGGGAAAAATGCCTAATGTGCAATATCAATTAGAATAATAGATGCCAAGAGAGAGAAAGAGAGAGAACACTCATTTTTGTTTATTGTTTTTATTTAAATTCTTTAAATGTATTGGTGAAGTTGTAAATTATTCAATATGGCTAAAGACACATTTGACATATCTAATATACTAAACTTAACTATACTACTGACCATCTGTATTCCTACAAATCAATGAATTATACCAGTACAAACCATTGGCCACTCAAATTCATAGTAGAATGGGGTATTAATTGAAGGATTTAGTTCTTCCTGAACCCCTTCTGAAAAAATATGGATCTTAAATCCAGAATTGAATGCAAAATTTCAGGTAGTAAAGTAACACTATATCATGCAGCCATGTTGTTGATGCTGGAGAGGTGAAGTGGATTATGGAAAACCAACTGAACCATGATCTCTCTTACAAATTTTGAGGATTGAGATCTGAATTCAGTTCTAATTTTATGGGCAAAAAGCTGAAACCTTTATACATAATGAATCTACCTGACTGTGTTTTATATTGAAATTTGGCAATGTACATCTCATATGTAGAACAAAATAGCATTTCAAATTTTATTTAAATATACAGAAGGCGCCGCCTTAACCGGCCGGTTGAACCGAGACTACTTGTAAGAGCCATTAACGTTATTTTAATGAAACATACGTTTTCGTTTAAAAAATTTGGACAAATTATTTATTAAATAAAATTTTGAATTTTATTTAATAAATAATTCAAAAGACGACGATGACGACATCCCGAAAGAA
>WUQG02013266.1:0-11769 GCA_011317285.2 Androctonus mauritanicus | reverse complement strand
ATTTTTACCGATTTTTAAACTCCGAAGTCGGGGGGTCGGCTTATACACGGATCGGCTTATATTCGAGTATATATGGTAGTAAACCCCTCCACTCATGCTACAAGAAAATACTTGATTGGATGATTGACAATTCAACACTGTTGCTAAGCCTAACATCTGTTTTGATTCAATCACATCAAACTTTGTCAGAAGTCTCCTTATAAGCAATTTACATGATAGTTTTGCATTCAAGCTCATTTACATAAAACTATCAGAATTTCTATATTTCTACTCACAGAATATTACCGACACTCCTATAATTTATCTTTATAATAATAAATTAACATTATAATGTTTACAGTTCCATTTGAAAGAAATAATTCTTTAATTCCTATTATAAGATTGTTTTGGTGGTGGTGTTTAGATCGGATGACATTATGGTAATCATTCTCAAAGGTGAAACTATTCATTTCTTACTGCCATTTTAGAAAGATTGAGTCAAGAGTGTAAGTATCTTTAGCATTAACTAAATTAAATTTTTAATAAGTATAATAGGAAATAGAAATCATGAAAATGATTGGGTTTGATTCTTCACAGTACGAGGGTCTACCCAAAAGAAACCGAACTAATTTTTTTTTAACTTGTTCAAATTTTAAGCACAAACCTTCAATCCTCTTCAAAGTACTCTCCACTTGCACTAATACACTTGTCTAATCTTTTATTCCATTTTTCAAAACATTGTTTAAATTTATCTTTTGTGATGCTTGACAGTGCCTCTGTCGTTTTTTTTCTTCACCTCAGCAACATCAGCAAAACGCTTTCCTTTCATGTCTCTCTTCATTCATGGAAACAAAAAGTCACACGGGGCAAGGTCGGGTGAGGAACAGGGTTCATACCATTTTTGGTCAAGAATTATTTACAGACAGGGATATGTGAGCAGAGGCATTGTCATGGTGGAAAAACCAGTCACCTGACTACCACAAATTGGGCCGCTTCTGCCGCACACTTTGCGCAATCTTTGCAAAACTTCCAAGTAGAAAGCCTGGTTAACTGTCTGACCCTGCGGAACAAACTCTGAATGAAACTTTCACATCGAAAAAACAAATCAGCATTGTTTTCATGTTTGATTTTACCTGACGAGCTTTCTTGGGGCGAGGCGAACTTCAAGTCTTCCATTGGCTTGATTGTTGCTTTGATTCAGGATCATAAGTCTAGTGCCAGGTTTTGTTACTTGTGATAAGTTTCGAAAAAAGTTTGATCTTTTCGGGACTCTTGAAGCACAGTATGCTTCCATGTGACCTTGTTTTTGTTCGGCAGTCAGCAGTCGTGGCACGAATTTGGCAGCCACCCTTTTCATTCCCAAATCTTCTGTCAAAATTTGCTGAACCAAACTCCAAGTCACTCCCAACAACTCCACAATTTCTTTAATGGTTTGTCGGTTGATCTTCCTTGATGATTTTATGAATTTTTTTCAACATTTTCATAGGTTCGGGCCGTGGAAGGATGACCAGAACGAGGTTTGTCATCAATTGACATTTCACCATTTTAGAAATGGGAAAACCATTCAAACACGAGTTTTCCCCATAGCATCGTCCTTGTACACTGTTTTTTAACATTTCAAGAGTTTCTGTTCCACTTTTTCCAAGGAAAAAGCAGAATTTCACCACTGCACACTGTTCACAAAAATCAGCCATTGCAAAAACGATGATCGCACAAAACAGTTGTCACTATAAACTCTGCTGCAACTAGTCCTAACCTTCTTCAGTGACGGTACTCGGCTTACTCACACTGGAATGTTAGCTCTATGCACTCCTAGTGGCAAAATGCGATACTACAAAAGCTCTGCCCACCAAAAAATTAGTTTGGTTTCTTTTGGGTACCCCCTCGTATTTTAATAGTGCTTCTATAAGGATTTAAAATGATGGAAAATTTGTTTCTAATATTTTAACATTTCATAGCAATTGTATCAATAAAAATCATGACAAGGAAATTATACATTTACAGTAATTCCCAGTTTACATAGATCTGAGATATGTAGATCCATACTTCCATAGGTTAATTTAGTTAAGGAGCTAGGCTCAAATTGGTTGCTCTTGAAAAAATTGTAGTTGTGGGACTGGTAATTGAATCCAGATCCTTGAAGATGATTACAGTGCTTTATCACATGACTTTTATACTTAACATTAAAAATAATTATATTAATATCTTTGATCTACTAATAGTCTATAACATATGCTCTGACATACATAGATTTGATTTGTGTAGAATTTCATGGAATGATCATCCAAGTCTGATTGCTTATACTCCTAATTGTTTTCTAAACCTGGGAGAAAATTGTTATTGTGTGCAATAAAGTATTTAAGTTTTATATACTTATTTGAAATTTTTTGTCGTCATATTATTGACATAATTCTTTTTTTTTTTAATAACCATATAGTATGTATATAAACCTTATTAAAAAATAAGTAATCTGAAATATTTATTTCTAAATTTTAATCTTATAGGTAATAGGTCGAGGTGGAATTGCATTTGCAAATACATTTAAAATTCCTGATGAAAAATCTCATCAGATAAGTTTTACAATAAGCCATAGGATGACACCTCGTGCCCATATAGTTGTTTATTATATTAGAAATAACAATAGCGAAATTGTTGCTGATGCTGTAAATTTTGAAGTACCTGGAGTATTAAGAACACCTGTAAGTTTGAATTTCATAATTTGTAATACTTTTTTCTTTTTTTTAATTAAAATGTTTGAAATTTTAATATAGATAACAGTGAAAAGCAATATTAACATTACAAAACCTGGTGCAGAAATTAATATTGAAGTTGAAACTAAACCTAATGCCTTCATTGGTTTATTAGGAATTGATGAAAGTGTTCTTTTATTAAAGTCAGGGAATGATATCACAGAAAAAGATGCAAGTAATTTTTATAATATATTAAATATTTATAATACTATTATTATATATTTTTAATATATAATATAGGTAATTGATGAAATTGACAAATATTTTCCTGGGACTGATAGATTTGTTTCTCCTTTGTATCGAAGAAAGAAAAGATCTTTCTGGTGGCCTGGATTAAAATCTGCTGGAGAAATATTTGATGTAATATATTTTTTACTTCATATTTTTGATCAGAAAGTTTGCAATTCAATATTGTAATTTTATATTATATGATGATTATAATTTAGATTATTAATTATCCGAATCTGTGATTATGGGAAAAGAAATGAATTTTCAAAAATGCCAGACGAACTTATTATTTTTACATATTTTATAAATGTTTTAGATATGTATTTTGCTATTTTGAATATGAAGATTTATATAAAAGTTTTCTAAATAAGGAATGAAAATTACAAAAGAAAATTACATATTTTAAAGTGCAATAAATTTTTGTAATATTACACACTGATTTTATGAAAAATTTTATTGTTTGCAAATATGTGATTTTAATTCATTGAATGGTCATAGAAATCTTTTTCATCAGATATCATTAACTTCTGTTCTTGGAAATTGTTTTTTGTTTGTGATTTTTGATGTTTCTTCTGTTTTTATGGATAACTTTTAATTTATGGATATTTGGTAGTGTTGAGTATATATTGTAATTAAATTGTAATATTTGTTTCTGGCTATTCAATTTTTATCAAGATATTCATTTCCAAAGTTATAAAATAAACACTAAAATTATGCTAATTAAAATTTTTATTGAATTTTCAAAATATTAGATTAGTTAGAAATCCAATACTGTTTTACTTGTAATACTATATCTGGATATTAAACTTTTACATAATTTCAGCAAATTAGTGAACTTTTTTTCTTGGGATGAAGAATAAAATCTTTTAAAATAAAATTCTTAATTGATGCATTTTTTGTTTCTATAATATTAATATATATATATTAATATTTTGAACTGATTCATTATTTCATTTATATCTATGCAGTAAAATAAATATATAGTTATGATTAAATGTAAACAAAATATTGCCATTTTAAATGAGGCATGGCATGGCATGTTATGTCTCTTCTCATCAATTGACTTCTCATGAGTCACAAATATCACTACATTTTATCAAATATTATTGTTTCAGAATTATATATACATTTTTTATTTTTATATCATGACATTTTTCTTTTTATATTGTATATCATTACATTATTTGATATATGTTGCACTCTGTTTTGCATTTTCCTGGAGTGTGAGCCATTTAGATGTATTTTTGTTCTTACTCGAGTTTATTTGCAAAGTTTGTTTCCTTCAGTTCTTCTAACAATCTTCTGATATATTTTTGATCACTTGTTTTTATTACCTGTCAAAATTATTCAAAATACATACTGACTAACATTTGAACAGAAAAAAGATAGAGATACTGAACTTCCAAAGAAATTCTAAAATACTGGGACAATTAAATAGTATAACAATACACACCAACTTAAGTAGTCTAACAATTTGATATGCATTTTTCTATGGAAACTTATAATTTAATTGAAATTTTTACTTTTTAGCTAAAATAGTTGTTGTTAAAGATATTTTTTATATCGTTTATCAATTTATGTTGATCCATGAAGTATATAATTAATATGATGATGAGAAAAGCCAATTTTCTTAATTTTTTCATTGTTTATTATAATTCCAATGATTTTAATTTGATAATTAAGATATTGAACTAACAAATAACCAATAGATATAACTGTGGTGCTTATTGAAAGAAAACTCAAAGTATAAGCTAATTTGAAATTTTCTTTCAGTAAGCATCAACTGAAATAACCAATTGATTTGTTCTCCTAATAATTTTCCAAAATATTGACATCTTATTTATTCTAAATCTTGTCAATAAATAAGATAAATATCTTTTTTTATTCTTTTGTAACATTTTAGTATAGTAGACTCTCCCCTATTTGTGTGGTTTTGATTTATGCAGTTTCAAAGATATATAGAAACGTGAATCTTTTTATTTTTGCTGAATTTTCATAAAAATGCAAATGAAAAATCCATTACAATTTATTTTTTTTTTACAAAAATATCACTTATGGTTTTTCCTTGAGTGCTGCAGCTATTTTGTAATTAAGCCTAATCAATACAAAAAAATTTTTAAATTGCGAAAACTCACTTAATTTTCATCTAAATCTTTTCAAATTTTCGTTATATATTGCATTTTTTGTTCTTTTTTAACAATGTAAGCATTTTTTCCCCATAACTTTTCATTACATTTACAAGATAGATGAAAATACAATTTTTTTTTTTATATATATATATATATATAAATATATAAAAAAGTTTAGCCTTCCAATGAAATAATTGACATTTTTAGATAGCGACAAGGCTTCTGAACAAAATGAGCCAAGAATGAAAAAATTTGGCTGAAAATTTCAGAAATTATTGATAAAAAGCCATGAGTTATGTAACATTTGGTAATTGAAGTTACATAATTTTTTAAATATATGACATGAATTCATTGAAATATTGTCATTTTTTATTATTTCATATTTATTAACTTATTCTTACTTTATTTGCATAATTTTTAGCAGTAATTTCCATAAGTTTTATTTATACAGAAAAATCCTAAGATTTCTGAAAATAGCCTCATTTGGTATATAAACAATTATACTATATTCTGTTCCTCTAATTGGACTTATGCTAGTAGCATTGCAGTTTCAAACCGAATGCCATTTACTCATGTCCACGGTAGCTTTGCTTCATTTACTCAGGAAAGGAGTACTGCAATAAAACAATAAAAAATGCCATGCTCTTTAAATGACCTGAAGATGTTTTTGATTTTTGGGTTTTTTTCCTCCTAAATTTCAATGAAATAAAAACAAAAATGAATGTTGACTATATATTCTAGTTTATTTTAACAATCAACCATTATTTTCTTATTATCTACAATATATTTTTAATTTTCAGAATTTTATAATTTATTTCAAGAAAATTTGATTTTTTCAAAAATTACTAAAATATCATTTCTCGAATCACATAATCGGAATGGGATTGGTAGGTTAAACTATAAAATCTACAGGATGGGATAAATAAAATCAATTCTGTTGAGCTGTTCAAATAGAAACGTTTGTTTACACATAATTTAAAAAAAATATTTCAGCAACTGAAAAAATTTAGGACCCACTATCAGAGGGGTGTATTTTCACTGATTGCACACAAAAAATTGATATTGCAAAAGTTGGATTAATATAAAAAAGTCAATCCTGATTTTATCTTTTATTGTTTTTGTTCTGCTATCTTGATGTGTATACACAACACTCAATGGGTTAAATTGTCTTATATATGTTTTTAAAGTATGCTCTTAAATTTCATTTATCCATTCCATCTACTAATTATCCATTCATTTGTATCAAATTTAAGCATTGTTGAATTTATGCAATTTTCAATTTACATGAAAATTTTTGGGATGAATTAACTATGTCTAAATATCAGTAAAGTAGGTCCTAAACAAAAATCAATTTATTATATTTAGTTTGTGTTCATCAATATATCAGATAAATAATCAGTTATAAAAATATTAAATACATTTGGTTTTATTGTCATCTATCTGGATTTTGACTGATTAAGTCTACATTGTAACTGGGTTTATTAGTCTTTCCTTTTAAATAGCAAATAGATTATAATTGAGTTTTGCTGATGGAACTAACTTCCACTAGGAATTTAACTGGAATAACTTGAGAATCTTCTAAATACTAATTGAGGTAAATATTTTGATATATGGAGATTTTATTTTTCCAATATTTCTTGTACAGACTTAATTCATTATGATTATTTCACTAATATTCAAATGAAACTTTTTAATAGTTACAATTTAAAGAATTTAAATTTATATCTTTTCCTACTCATAATAACAATTTTTTTTTTAATCTGGTATTTTGTTAAATGATTATACTATAAGCAAATCATCTGCATTTAATTTGGGTCGTCATCCATTTCTTGTTTATATTAACTATATTATCGTAGCTAATAATTTAGCCATTACTTCAATCTTCAATTGGAATTGGAAACATGTATGGTGGAATATAATTAATTATTTTTAAGATTTACTTTCCATAGTTTTGTCAAGAACACAGAATTCTTTATTAGGGCTGTAAAAATTTTTTGATTTGTTTTTATAAGTATTCTTTGATTTTGCTTTTGTTTAGTGATTTTTTTTTTGTCTTGGGAAGGGTTACTCTATACTGTGTATTTGTGAAAGTAGTATTAAATAAACAAACAAAAATATGTTCTGTATTTCTTGAACACTTAAAGGATATCATATTTACATTTTTGTTTTCAATTTTATATTTGATCTTTAAGCTTGTAAATTGGCAGTCTCTAGAATTTTTAATATATTCTGACTAAATATATTTTAGAATAAATTTATAGTGCATAAATGGATAAAATAAAGTAAATATAATAAAAATATATTTATTTTTATAAATATTTATACAATCTATAAATTTTATTTCAACTATAAAGACATTCTAAATTTATAAAAATTTAAGTTATTCTTTTATATAAATATATTGTGTGTGTGTGTGTGTGTGTGTGTGTGTGTGTGTGTGATTGTGTGTGTGTGTGGACATCTGTATATATTTACAGAATAGTAGTAATGTAAGCAAATTTTTTTTATATAAATATATTTATGCATGTTTTGTATATTAGCCATTCATACATTATAATAAATGCATTTTTAGAATAAATTTATTAGAAAATATTAAATTCCAAAGAAAATTTGCCAACTTACAAGCCCAATGATTTTTCTTGAAACATAAAATTGCTTTTGCTTTTAATTCTAAATATGATGATGATTTTATAAGTGTTCAGGAAATATACTTTATATTTTTATTTCAATTAAAATTTTAAAGTTGATCCCATCATCAAAATTCAGAATTATAATTATTGGTTATTTAATAAGGAGAGACTAATATTTAATAAATGAACCAGTAATTATATCGACATAATTGGTCAAGATCCAGATAGATAATAAAAACAAATATATTTAATAATTTTACAAATTATTAGTTGTGATCATTTAGATATTAGGTAAATAAATATAATAGTGATTACTTCTATATATTAGTATTAAAATATTAAAAATTAAAAAATAAATGAAATTCAACAATGATCAATTGTAAAAATGTGGGAAACAAATCAGCTGATAACTTCAAAGTTAATTGGCATGAAATATTCTTTCAACAAACACCAAATTATTATTTATTGGTTATTTAATAACTAAGATGAACTAATAGTTTGAGAAGTTAAAATAATCAGAATATAGTAAATATGAATAAGATAAAAAATTTCACCTTTTTCTCATATTGTTTGTATTGATGCAAATTGATAATATGCAATATAAATATATTATAAAATAAATATTTTGGTTAAAAATAAAAAATTTCAATTAAATTATTCATTATTTTTAATGGAAATTATCATCAAATAACCAAAACATTGATTTTATAAAGATTTGTTTTGTAATGCATTGCAGTTTGAAAATAAATCAGAAATTTAATATTGATGACTTATTTATAAGAACATAAGAATCTTCCTAAAAATAAGTATTGGATTATTACCAATCATTGTACAGATCCTAAAAATATTGTATAAATATAAGTATATGTAATTTTCTATTTTTTTTATACCAGATAATGAATTTTACAGCCTATGCAGGAATATGTTTAGAACATTTTGTGAAAATTATATAAGATTTGAATTTTTATGTAAATATATGCAAAATTATGAATTTATTAAAAATAAGCCAAAAGCTGTGGCATGCATAACTGACTTTTTGCCAGTGATGATAGTGTTAATTATAAATGTTGTGTGTGTTTGTAATCAAAATATTTATATATAATTTATAAAATACTAAGGAAGTTCAAACTGCTCTTCACGGTATTAAACGTATAAATTAGTTTGTGTTAACAGCACTGATGAGCAGACCAAATAAATAGTTTTCGAATTTATTTGGTCTGCTCGTCAGTGCTGTTAACACAAAGAATTTATATATATTTTATTTCACTATGTATAATGCCCATTGCTAAGTTGATGCAACTTTAACTTTTTAATGTTTCAGAAAAAGTAATGTGTTTTTTTACAATCTATTTAGGACTATGAGATGATGAAAACCCCAAAAAAATATTGATTGCTTGATAATTGATGGTCTCTGTAATATACATAAAATGATGCATAATATATAAAATATTTACATATTTAACAATTTATATAATACTTAAAAATATTTGATATTTTTGTTTTTTTTTCAATATTATTTAATAGGAATCTGGACTTATAATTTTGACAAATGGTTTAGTTCCTACCTATTTCGAGATGAGTAAGTATCTTTATCAAATAATTTAAAACATTATTAATAAAAATTTCTATTATAAAAAAAACTAGATATTTAGAAAAACTAATCTCTTTTAAACAAACCTCTAGAAAAACAAACCCTAATTTTAATAACAAATTTAAGTAAATTCAATTTTACATAGAAAAAATTTGATTTTAAAAATCTATTATATAGTTCAGTATTATAATTTGAAACAGTAATAATGCAATAATTGACAGTTGTAACAACAATCTGTTATTACACAAGCCTGCAAAATTGAGAATCATAACTTTTTAAAAATGTATGTTGGTTTTATAGGAATTTGGGGTTCTAAGTGCAAAAATGATCTCTGATATGTTTCATTGAATACAATTTTTCGCAATTTTGACATTTTTGTTTTAATGTGTGACTGAATGAAATTAGTGGCAAAAAGTTACCATATAACTTATTTTGTGGCCAGTTTAAAATTATAAAACTGTTGTTTACATCTTAACTTTAATCATGTTTTTAATAGTCCCTTTTTCTTTTGCCACTAAAGCTTTGTGTACTATTTTTCTTTTTATGTGCTTTTTCTGGATTTTCACAATGCAGCATCCAGAAATAATCCTCATTGTATTAATATTCCACTGGCCTTGGTGCATCTTTTTTCATCTCTTTAATGTTTTGATGGAATGTTTCTCTGCAATTAATTTTCTGGGTAAAAGTCCAAGTATACGAGATGAGTCTCTATAATCATTGAGCATCCTAAAGGTTTAAAATTTTCCAGCATGTTTTCAACAATAAGTACTTATTTATGGTCCTTATTTATTCCCAAGGAATTTAGTAATCACACTTTTGAAGGAACTTCAAGTCTTTTTTTCTACTTCAGTCATTGTAGATAAGTTTTGTTAGTAGTCTTCTAATGTCTGGTCTAACAAAACTATTTATTTTAATTTTGCTAAGAAAGGGATTAATCTTCTAATAGACTTCAAAAATTCTTCAATTTGCTGATATGAAAAACAAAAATCAATGAAAGAGATCTTACTGGATCATTAGTGTTTGCAGTTAAAGCTGAATAACAACTGAACTTTCAACTAACTGATATGACATGGCAAACCCACTATTTATAGTCTTAGAAATTTCTAATAATTTCCAGAAATCTGGCATTTTTCTCCACTTTTTCAGAATTTGTTGTCAAATGGGGAAATGCTTAAACATTTATTGACATTTTTATTGTTTTGAATTCAACAGTCAAAAATGTTAGAAACATTTCACTGTTTAAATTTTTGGTTACTGTGCTTAGTGTGCTAGTGTTTTTAATAAATGTTAGAAACAGCTGAAATATGGGAAAAATTTTTTCATTGCAGCTCTTTTTTTATCAATTATACAATGTGTGCTTCAAGTTAAGCACAATTCATATATAAGCTTTGTTTATATCTTAAAAGTTCATAACTCTGAAGCCATTATTACATGGCACTCATAAGTACTGAAACCATTGCAAAATACTACATTTTGTAATATATTTCATAATTTAACCAATTAGAAGTTTATTTTGGAGATTATTTAAATAAAAAATTCTAATTATAAAGCAAGGGTGTTTTGGTGGTTAGCATCGGCGATATCATGAATAGTTTAAATACTGTCATAGTAGTTAAGTAATGGTATAGTTTCATATATTTGTTGCTAGAGTATTCTGTTATCTTAATATTTAATTTTTTTTTTAATTTGAAAATTAAATGGCATATTTGCATGTAAATAAGTTTGTAACTTAAATGCTTGTATCTCAAGAACCTATATATAATCATTATGTAACAGTTACTGTAATAATTTGTTAATTTGATTTAAATATTCTATTTGTTACAATTCTAGGAACACAGATCTTAAATTTCTGGAGAATATCTATCTATATTTGAATATAGTTGGTAATCTTTTATGTTTAAATTAGCAATGAGAGATATTTGAAAATCATAATTTTCAGTATCTCTCATTACTATATCACTTATTCAGATAGTTTCTATAAATCAGTTTCAAATAAAATATTTTCTGGTTTTATGAAAATTTTGTAGTTTTCATATTAGTTTACAAGTAACAAATAACACAGTATCTGAGGTATGAACAAAACTTATATAGAAATTATGTTTATAACTCGAAGGCTGAATGTAATAGTTATATCTTGCATACTAAATAAAATTATGAAGAAATCAAAAATATTTGAATTTCTTGTTTTTTTCTTTTTATGATGACAAAAGCAATCACAACAGTGGGAAATATACAAGATTCTTTATAAACTTCAATAATCAGTCAGATCCATCTTTATATAAGAATTACTTAAAAGAGAGATTGCATAATTTACTTTGATCTAACAATAAAATAATCAGAGGCATTGTGGAATTAGAAGTTTATTATTGTGATGTTAACATTGGAAATATAATAAAAGAATTCTGAAAAACTACTGCTCTATACAGAAATAGTATAACTATATATTTCACTTCAAAGCACAA
>WUQG02013255.1:0-11769 GCA_011317285.2 Androctonus mauritanicus | reverse complement strand
TTCTTAAATTAATAAAATTTGCTTCTTTATGTTAATTTATATTTTATCTGCGCACTCTTTGGTGCCTTTACCCTATATATAAAAAATATAACATTTAATATTTACCATAAAATATTACTGTATTAAAATGTTGTAGAGGTACTGTATTAAAATGTCAAATGCATGCTCAAATGTCATTTCTATTCGTTTTCGTTGATGGTGGAATATCAATAATAAATTGAAAACTATGCTGTGCACTGTTCAGTAAATCTATTTTTAGGTAAAGACTAGGAGAATAAAATTATGAGAACTTTTATCTTCTATTATTAGCAAATCAAGAAATTCTTACTTGAATACTGTAGTTGAAAAAAATATTTCGAATTTTATCTTCGCCACGAATTTTGAAAAATATAGGTAAAAGTTGCATAAAAAAAGAACTAAGTAGAAACTTGATAGCATTAAATCAACGAGGTAACTGGAGTTTAAGCCGCCCATGGCAGTCTATCATTTGTCGACCTTCCTTTGGGAAATACATAATACACATCAAACCTATTTAGACGTAATTTGAAAATAAACTTTAAGGAAAGATAATTTTATTTCTTTTATTTATAAATTAAAATACAAAATTACAAATGTATTTTTCTTGCTCTTTTACTAGCAAAATCATTTATGGAACTATCAAAATCTGTTTCGTTTATTAGTTGAATGTTCTATAGATAATTTTTATAATTGTTAATCCTTTGAACAGTTATAAATTTACTCCACTTATTATTAATTAAGTGTTTAAAAATTTTTTAATCCTGAAAATGTCGCACGGGACAGACCGTTCCCTCAGCCCTCCCCATCTACGCCACTGCATTAAATTTTATTTATGATAGTTCACTATATAACTTAATAATGAGGAATTTGCATTCTTTTCTTAATTTTTAAATAAAAGCCCGTATTGGAATTAGCATGAAAACTTATTTCAATGTAAAATAAACAAAACAAGTACTATACAGTAGTTCCATTCCAAAGTTTTTAATGAAGAAACGTTTCCGGTTGACATTTTCAACAATCTTCTGCTAATACCAGAATATAAATAATATCCAAAAGAATACAGTCTATTTTCTCTTTAATCATGCAACAGCTTTAACATCCAATAAATTATTTATTGGACCTAAAAATTCAAAACAGCAAAAAATCACTCGTTTTATCGTGAGAGAAGAGTCTGAAGTTTTGGAAAAAATCTATATTATTTCGCTACAAGGTTCACTTGAAATTATTAGAAAAAATACAAAAATAAAACAAAGAATACATAAATTATATTAAGATTCTATATACTTATCAAACTTTAGCTCATTACGATTATATCAACAAAGATATGGAGTAATCGTATTTTATTTCTTGAACAAAAGCTTCAAATATAGTATCTACTTTTAGTTATCTCAATTTGGAATTTATGATTAAATTTCTGAATAAAACGAAAGAAATTATATTTCAAGTTAATATCAGAGAAATTAGAAAGTAACGATTCCAATAAAATAGCAGCACAACGAGTCAAGAGTAAATAAACTGTATTTGTATATTATATAACAGTCTTTACCGAGGATGTCCAAAATCCTATGCGACATCAACTAACAAATAAAATTGTAATATATTTTAATTATATTGTAACTTTTAGAAGAGAAAAATTTTTTGCTCATCTACTAAAAGATTGCATTTATATTTACAAATCACTTTTTAATAAAAAGTTGTTTCAAGTTTTATTTAAACTCTTTTTAAACTGGTAAATTCTCGACACCTACGTTGGAAAGCATTGTTATATAGTACATTACAATACAATATATACAAATACTGTACTGTATTTAAATGAACTACGAATGTTAAATGGCATTTCTTATATGCATTTATAAATTCTATACTGTGTAGAATCTTCATAAAAAACTGTATTACGTAAATACTATTTAATTAATTTCACGTATAAATATTGGGTTGCGACATAAGGAATCATCGATAAATTTATAAGGGCTATAATAAATTATTTATAATAATCATATTTATTATGAATGTTTCAAGCAGGAAAATAAAAATTTATTAAATTGTTAATTTCATATACAAAAAACGGCTGTAACAGACCATCATTAATTCACATACAAAAATACATATTATAAAAGAAATAGAGCACCCTAAGATTGAGTCTCAGGTAAAGGAAAGAAAAAGTGAAAGGATAAAAGATAAAGAAAAGAATAGGGTGAAAGGCTCTTGTCAGAAGAGGGTATGGCAGGGCACTAAGGAAAAAATACACACAAAAAAATATATAGAACAGAATACAAAATTCAAAAAATTTCGAAGAGAAAAAATTTAAAAAATATGCTAATGACATAGGCAATGGCGCAAAAGATTCTATATACAGTATTTTCTCTGTTCTATGTTCTATTTGTATTAATGTTAAACAATGAACATCGATAGCAAAACATCGATGTTTAGAGAACGATGTTTTATGAACACCGATGTTTTGATATCGATATTCGATATGTTTTTCTGTTTATACAGTAGAATCGTGATTAAAATTAACGTTTGCTAAAAACATTACATAATATTTTTATCAACGGAATTTTTTACAATTGGTGATGATTTTACTTAATTTTTTTAGTTTGGCATTAGGAAAATCCATCGATATATACGGAAAAATCAAGGGGAAAAATCGAACAATTCATCTGGCAATACTGATTTAGTACCCAAGTTTGTCACGTGAGATACTTTATCTTCGTCATTTAATTAATATTCGAAACGATTTCGATTTCTGTTTTATTTCAAAGTATTTATACCTTTGTAGCTCAGTAAGTAAGTCTCCGAAAAGCTTTCTTTTGGCAACATTTTGTTAAAAATAAAACTATTTCTGCAACTTGCGTATATTGTTCAAAGAATTGAAAACAAGTGGTAATACCACGAATTTAAGGTGTCATTTTGAAAGCAAACATCCAAAAGTTCTTGGAATTCCGAAAGAATTGCAGAAGGAAGAAAAATGTCATCGAGACAATGACGAAGCATTATCATAACAACCTCTCCTAACGAAATAAAGAAAATTTTCTGAGGAGTTTAGGAGCATTCAGAAGTTCAAATCAGGTGGATCAGCAAAAATATGTAAATCAAGCTCTTATATTTATGGTGTGTAAAGACAATAAGCCATTCAAAATTGTGATCGTGAAGATTTTCAACATTTCGTAAAGACAATAGCAACTTTGTATAAAATTCCATCTCGACCAATTGATTAAAAGACTAATTTCCGCTAAATATAATAATCCGATATCCATAGTCAAACAACAGCTCAAGTAAAAATTTCGTTCATAAACAATTGATATATGGACAGACATTCAGAATAGGAATTACATTATCTTGAATATCCATTTTATAGATAACGAAAATAAACTAGGCAATGTAGTATTGGATTTTTTAATATTGGAAGTACTGCGTAGTAGCAAGTACTAATAAACTAAAGCAGTTGATAAAATACTGAGAAATAGATGAAGAATATATTAATGCAGTTGTTACTGGCAATGCATAAAAAAATATTTTCTAATATCGATGTTTTTAGGATCGAGGGTTTTATCGATATCAAACACCAATGTTTTCCTATCGATGTTCAGCATTAATTTACATGCGAGCTGAGGATATCCTATTAAAATCTAAAACGTTTTTGTGCATATTATATTAATAATTTAATAAACTTTTCCTACTTGGAAGTATTCTAATCATTGTGTCTTACGAATATGGAATTCTGATTATTGTATAAATGTTACCAGGTTAATCAAAATAAATATAATTAATTATATACCGCAATAATTAATATGCTAATTATTGAATCAATATCATTATTCATCATTATTATAATATGTAAAATTTGCATTCCTAAAATTAGAAACAAGATAAAATCAATATCTGTTGGCTTTGTGAGAGAGAAAATATACATATGCGAATTAAAAGTGAATTAAAAAAATAAATTTAATATTTAAACATGTCTGATATTCTAAACAAATATTTTTATTATCGTTAGACTTGTAAAAGCCCCAGTCCCATATGTGTTGGGAGGATAATTTAATTTATATTCATTATTCCTTTAAAAATATTGTAATATTTAGGAAATCGATCAGGAAAAATTATTAGACTTTAAATTCATTAAAACATATTTCACTTTGGCAAAAAACAAATAAAATAAAATAACGGCAGAAAAGGGTCAGCTGCATAGTTGCGGTGTAAATATGGATCTTCCAGGGTGGACTTCCACCTTAGAGAATCGTAGATCAATCCTCAGATCCTATATCTCCAGATTTTTTCATAATAGATCAGGGACTCAGTTCTTTGAATTCCATTCATCATCTGATTAGCCGACCCATAAGGTATGAAAACGACCCATGATGGACAGTTGAGTAGCAGTGCCGCTTTAGTATTGGAGAAAGTCCATATTAGCCGTATAAAAATGCTTTTGCTAGTCAGCTCATGCAAAATGCTTTCGCTAGTCGGCCATGATTCATCTCCGAGTCCCATCCTTTAGAAATTTAGTTATATTGTATGGAACAGCCATTCGATTCTCATCTTCCACAATCCAGCTGATACCTTTCCAAGGTGAGCAACCAGTAACAAGGCTTACTTCGCTCCCACTTAATACTCTGCTGAACAGAAATTGGTATCATCTCTTAACAAAAAATATTTTGGCTTTCTATTTAGAGAAATTGATTTCGATTCCAGGTCCCTTCCGATTCGATTCCCTTTGGAAAATTTATTCAGTGAGTCTAACCCGAGGCCATCGATCCATGTTCTTCTATAATCAATCGGCTGACCGCTACATAGGGTTAAATAGAGTAGCAGAGTCTGTATTCTTAATGATCAACAGATTGAAAACTGACGTCATCTTTTGACAAATAAAAGTGGAAATGAATTATTAAGGATTCTGTGATTCCTATCACCGAAGAAACTAAATTTATATTATCGAAGCACAGGCGATTTATTACTGGAAAACCACTGCTAATAAGTATTATTATTGGTCGGCCCGGATGGCAAATAATAAATCAGTTACTTATCACCATGGAAAATCGGATTCAATTCCGGATCCCAGAACTCAGATTTTTCAAGAGATAACTTGGTCGTGATTATGTCAATTCAACCTGGATGACTGACCTCATTATAAGTGTTGGAGCGTGTTAGAGGCTCTAATGTGGCTGCCGCAAACCATATCCTTAGTAAAATTCGGCAGTGTGATTAAAACTAATCTAACAAACTTATTATTTTCATTTCATTATTATTATAATATTAATGTTATTATTAATTATATGTCACATAAACTTTTACATTATAATAGTTTATGAGAGAAAATATTATTGGGAACCATGTTTAACTGCTTGATTATATACCCTTCTCTTAACCAATGTGGATTTAAACAGTTCAATAGTGCATGTTATAACGATTTATTTCATCATGATTTGTGAAAGTATATTCTTCAGAAAATAATACGGATAGGAAAAACGTTATCATGTAGTTCTTGATGTAACGACATATTATACGGATGAAATATCTGCCGTTTCAATATTCTAAGAACATTGCTTTTGGAAATCCCTTCATTCCTAGCTAATTCTCGAGAATTACATGGAGATGATGATTCAAAGCAGCTAACACTTCTATTTCCTTATCTTCGTCTGTAGCGGTTCTTTTGCGGTTTCTTTTTTTGGGGTGGACAATCCTTCTTCGGAAAACTGTTTTATAACATGATGAAAGGACTCTTGCGATGAAGTTCTATGAAAAAAAGGTTTGGCATACAGAGAGATTATCTGTTGCACATTTCTTCAAGATTCCCTATAAATTAGAACTATTTCGACTTTTTTTTCTACAGATAGATGCTCTATTTTCATTCACAGTAAACTACAAGAATAAAATAATTTATCTTATGGTTTAAGCACTAACTTTTAAATAATTTAGGCTTATATAAAATTGACAGTTAATGGGTTGACGATCTTTTACAAACAGTAACATGCATGTGCATTCAAATATCTGTGAGACTACACGCTAAATCAAAAAATCATTTTTACAAAGTTGTTGTTTTTTTTTATGAAGAATAAAAACAAAACATAGAAAATATAGGTTTCCTTTTTAAACAAAATTAATCTGACCTGTAAAAGCCCTTGAAAAGTCCCCCAAATAAACATAACTAATGCGATTTGCTTTCCCCCTTCAAGTCCATTAACTTTTATTTAAAACATTTGTTTCTTAAACGTTTAGTTTTTGAAATATTCTTTATTATCAATTTAAATGGTCCATCCTGTATATATTGATCAATATATGAGTCGCTCAGAAGCCAATGCGGTTAAGTCCAGAAAACAACAATTGAGAAAATTAATGTTTCTTAACACATTAATATTATACAACATATTCAGAAGCTATAAAAAAATGGCTGTCTGACTTAAAAAAACGAAGCAACGAGTAAAATCCTTTAATAACTAAGAAGATTATTATTTATTCCACTAAAATTTACAAAAATCAGAAAATATCAAAAAATGGACATAACCGCATTGGTTTCTGAGCGACTCATATAAGATAAATAAAATCAATATGCTATTTTTTAAAATTACTCTTATATGTAAGTAAAACTCAAAATTAATTTCACCCACAATTTTTAAAATATATAATTAGGCCTATAAAATTTGGCTTAATAAAAATTATAATAGCGATATAATGCACTGTATTGACTTCTGTAAATGAGCCTAATCTGCATAAAAAATAAATTAATAATTAAAAATTCATTTAGTTTAATAATATAATGTAGCAGATTAGAAATTTTAAACATTACAAATTTAATTATTTAAAATAATTTCGATGCAAAACGAAATTTTAAAATTTTATTTAAAAATCGAAGAATTATAACTTTAATAAAAAATTTTATTACCAGAGGGCGACACATCTTTAATAATTCCAATAACCCAGCAAATAGCTTCAAAAACTGTGTCGAAATTTATTGATTATGGTTATATAATTTTTAGTCATTAATAATAAATGCTCCCTTGTTCATTAATAATAAATGCTCCCTTTATCATGGTTATTTTATCTATGCTATTTAAATCGAGAAATTATATTTTGAAGAAAACTTACCTTAAAAAAATGGAGCATTCTATTTATTTTTAAAATATTAACTAGAAATTAATAAAGAAATCAATTCCAATTCTTAAAAATAACCAATTACAGAAATCACTTTTATAAAGACAATATTGTATAAAATACATATTATAACTTAGTTTTTGAGTAGGTCTATATATGTTTTATTTATCAGTCATCTCGTAATAATTCCGTTGGATCAATAGGATAAATAAATTATTGTATCACCTGAGAAAATTAAAATTCGGAATTTAATGCAATTAATTCACGAGTATAAATTATAACAATTAATTAAACTTAATAAGAAAAGTTGGGAAAAAATTAATATATCATATATAGTATTTATCGATGGCATATGCGGGATATTCTTATGAGAATTCAAACAATTTTTTTCGTTCAGCACATTTATTCTCATCAAAATTAACTTTTTACAGATTCGATTTTTTGAATATGCTATATTGGTAGGTAATCCTTGACTTACAATCACTCATACTTGTGATTGTGATTTAATCAATAATTTCTGTAACGCAAGTCATATTGCGTTACAATATACACGCTGTCACTGAATCAAATTATTGTCATAGACAATAATTTGATTCAGTGACAGCGTGTATTATGTGTTTGATTCCGTTAATTTTATGTTCGTTAAATTTTCTACGATACTGTATTGTGCTATAAATAAATATTGGTAGCGCTAACCAGTAAATATAGAATATTTTAGACTTGCAACCTCACGATTCTTCGACTTATTGTTTAAATAAATTATCATATTTTATAGATTTAGAAGTACAGGAAAAATTATAATTTACTTAAATTCGTTAAAACAGTATATAAAATCGTTTTTCAAAGTATCAATAAAATATAGAAAATTTAAAGGACGCAGCAGAAAATTTATTGAAAATGTGCACAATATCCAACATTCTGCATAAAATGAAATAGCTTTCAATATAGAATCTCATCTTATTTGATATTCGAATATAAGACGACATTTATTTTACTGTTTTCTTTCGAAAAATTCGCCTTATATTAGGACTAATAGGTATTTCTATTCTAAAGCATAAAAACAGAACATACAGTATGTTTTATTAATATATATATTTTAATAAAAGCATATGTTAAAGATTGCAAGTATATTTTTATTGTTAGTTTTAATATTTTATAGTCTTATATAAACGTTATTAATTTTGATGTCCCGCAAAAATATTTTATAACTAAAAGTGTTCCGTGATCTAAAAAGATTAAGAACCATTGCTCTAATGGGATTAAAAACTATAAAAAAAAGTTAAAACTACATATGTAAATAAGTAATTGTCGCATCTTAATAGAATTTATTATTAAAGGAATTTAATATCAATAATAATTGTCACATATCTAAAATTAATAAATTTACTATTTATTAGTGATAAATAAAATAAGAGGTTATAAACGATGGACACTTTTTGTCTATATTATAAAATTCAATTTAATCATAATTTATAGCTAGTTTCATATTCTAATATTTCTAATTCACATAGTGAAATAATCCATTTTTTCTTAACAAGGCAATATATATCTTATTATTAAGTCGATTACATTGCATACGACACTAATAAGCATTTAACGAATACGGATATTTAAAATTTATTTTTATTGATTTAATTAATTAATTTTATAGATAAATTATCAGAAAAATAAAAATCCCTTGAAATATAACTATTCTTCAAGACCTGATTATAACTTTCCCACCGAGAATACCGTATAAAATTTCAAAATATTGGAGCAAACTTGACAAGTTTAATTTTAAAAGGCATACTCTTAAAATTTACTTGATGATCGTATAAATCAATGATTCCCAACTTTTGTCAATTTACGTACTCATTGGCAGTCAATTTCTATAAATTGTACCCTTAATATTAGCAAATATTTATGATTAATATATATATTTTTTCCATTCAATTTTTTCGCATGACCTGGAGATCCTGGCCCGTAAAACTTTGGGATACGCATATTCTAGGTTGAAAATGCTGGTCTAGATAAAAATGCTTGTTTTTTATTATAATAAATTTTTATAATTATATAAATATATATTATAGAGTTTGTTATATATGTATATAGAACAATCTTTATAATTAAGTATTTATAGTGTTAAACAATAAAAACAATGTATAAATATTAAAATTAAACTCACGTTTCATATTCTATAGATTTCAGAATTCAATCATTTCTATTCGGATAGTGTCCAAAAGAAGACACTGGTCATTTTACTCTACAAATAATTAAAAAATATATAAACTTATATTAAATTATGTGAACATCATAAACATAGAAACAAAATGCAATTACAAATTGAAATAGTTATACAAATATTTATTTTTAATGATTAATCATAATATTGTATTTCAGTCAATAAACATATAAACTATAACTAATAAATATTTTAAAATCAATTAATAAAATTTATTAATAAATTTCAATACATCACTTTACTATATATATGAACAATAACTTGAATTCTGCAATAATGGTCAAACGTATTCAAAAAATATACTCACCTTTGAACATAAAATAGGAGTATTAGATATTTTAAAAACTTTGAGACAAAAAATTGAAAGTAAATTGCATCTAAGTTATTTGAAAAATGTCTCAAAGAACTTGGAGACAATAAATGTTTAGTTTACAACGTAAACGATAAAGACTAGCTAGAACAGGTACAGAAACTTTGTTTAATTATAAAACTCATATATAACTATAACTAACACACATAACTTTCAGCTTATAAAGTTATTTTCGGTACATGCGCCATACAGAACAGAGAAAAACTGAAACAATAATCGAATTTAAACATGCAATTCTCTAACATGCACTGATGTTACCACAGTAACAGTATATCAAGGTAAAATACAATAAGATTAATTATTAATAAAATAAAATACGACATAATAAAAATTATATAAAATCTATTAAACTAATAAAACAATTATTGTAATAAAATAATAATATTATTATTAAAGGTTCTACGGGTGAATCCAATAACAAGATTTTATTGTTATTGGATTTACAAGTTCTTCCACAGACTGGACATTAGTAATCACTTCCGCTTAGTTCCAATGAATGTCTACAGATATTTCATAAAATCTCTTAGCCAATGCCGTGACTATATTCCAACCTTTTTGCTAAGTTCCTATTCTCTACATCTCTTTCATATTTGGCGATTCTGCTGTCCAGTACTACAAATATAGACTTCCCTTCTGCCGAATTCGATATTATGGGCTTTATTATATCAAGGAGCGAAGCAGTGCGCCGGACCAAGTTCCTGCAGAGCACCGCGTATATATTTACACGAGCCCAACTCAAGCCCTATTTGCCATCTCTATAACTTCGTTTCCGATTAAGTTACTAATATGAAAATTGTATATATTTTTAAGCTTTATTTCTCACGTCCCTGTTAAAATTTTAAGCTTTAATCTGAAAGTGTCTAGGAGATAGAACCCCAGAAAATCACAAATTTTGACACAGACTCATTCATCAAAATTATAGAATGCTATTCGTAGATATAGACTTGAAATTTAGCATAAGTATACGTATTAGGATACAGGTAAAGAAAAAATTCTGAAAATGCCAATTTTTCAATTATTCTTGTGACTTATAATTTTCTTCACCCGAAGGGATCAAGCCCTTCGCATCTGGAATGCTGCATCGTCTGTACGGGAATGTAGGGCAAAATCGTGTACCTTAACTTCGAATTCACATATTTTTTGAATTTAAACAGAAAAATTTCAAAATTATGCTATTAGGTTTCGATAGATATTAACTTATCAGGTACTATGAGTTTTTATGTCGAAAGTGTGTTTGTTCCTTAACTAGGATTTTTTAAAGTGCAAATGACTATGGATGAAGTAAAACTGCGTATCCATTTGAATATATGTAACAGTCACATTTTCAAAATTTTTATTTACAAAAATTAAAATAATAGTATGTTTCTTATTTTAGTAATAAAAAACACTTATAAATGTGCCATCTTCTTCTGTATTTGAACAAGTTTCGTGGGTCCACCCTTAACACATGCAACATAGGACAGTTGTTTTGTCAGTTGGCTGCTAGATCCTATCCTTCCTTTGTTTTGGAATGATCATATATTTCGTTATAAAATATGCAGGCTTCAATGTTTTCTTTCTCCTCCAAGGATGATTCTATATTTTTAATATTTTTTCACTTTTCTTAATTAACCTTCTTTATTTCATTTTCCCTTTTCGTTTGCTTTTATGCTTTCCGCTTTTGTGTCACTGACTTTTGTGGTCTTAAAAAGTTCTCATTTAGAAGCCTTGTTATCTTTCTGAGTAACCGAGTATACCCGGTACTCAGATACGAGTACTACCCGGTTTTGTCCCATACCTCGATACCCGCTTTTGCTTCACCACGACATGTTTTAATAAAAATGGTATATATGTATTCAATGAGGCGGTAAAATATTAATTAATGTGTTAAAATATTTCTTAAAAGTTAATGAATATAAAGGATATGGATAATGGATAATGGATAATGGATAATGATTCTTCGTGTATATGACACTACAGAGTAGATGTTAATATACTCTCGTATATGCTAATCACAAAATTGAAATATTTCAGCACAAAAACTTTAAAACATTTTAGCAAAGCAACTAGCGTGCACCATCGCCTCTAATTCAAT
>WUQG02013244.1:0-11770 GCA_011317285.2 Androctonus mauritanicus | reverse complement strand
TTTGTCTTGCTGTTCACGAAGTTCTTTGGGATTTGCTTTCAGAGCGTCTCCATATGCACTTTTAATTTCCTGTTCAGCTAATCTCAAACGTCGCGTCTGTTCTGGAAGTGTACTTGGTGTTTCCGCTTGAGCTTTAATGTTTTCAATCACTAAATTGTGTTCAGAATCTACATCGGCTCCTTGAAATGTTCAGCACTGCTGGACTGAGGTTATCCATTTCCTGGTGATCAGTATTGTCTATCATATTGCTAGATTTGCTATCAGATGAGTGTCATATCCATTTACGGCAATCTTTTTGCTGAAATTTTGTGTTATAGATCACCAAATCATTCTCCATTGCGAACTCTAGAAGTTTCTCTCCACGTTCATTTCTGTTTCCATGTCAAATCTTCCCATGACTTTCTCCTGTCCTGTGTTGTTTGTGCCAATTTTTTACATTTCAGTCCCCTCAAACAATGAATATATCACGCTTAGGTATACCTCAACTATTGTTGTAAGTTCTCTATAGAACTTTTCAATGTCTTCGACAGTACTATCGGCTATAGGTGCATATAATTGAATGATCATTATATTGAATGGCTGGGTTCTGAATCTGGCTACCAGCATTCGATCGCTTATTGGCTTATATCCTAGCAGGAAGTCTCAGGCTTTATTGTTTAGCAAGAATCCAACACCTGCTTCGTATCTGCTTTCGTTTCCTGACCATATGATTTTTCCTCCATTCATTTCTTCAGATAATGTCCATCGCATCTCGGAAGTTCCAAGAATGTCGCACCTGTATCTAGCCATCTCTTCTTGAAGCAGCTGCAATCTGCCAGCTGCCTACAGTGTTCAAACAGTTCATATTGCTAACGACATTACATTTTTTGCGAATTTGAACTTTCTTTCGGTAGATAACTTTTCAATCCAACCTTGATTACTCGATTGGAAACGCGGATCTTGATATCCGGGCGACGCCCGAGCCAGCAGAACGATGTTGTTGAATTCTTTGCCATCAGATTATAATTGTCTTGGTTCTTTACTGTCAGCGCATCGACACTCATCTGACAGACCCTCCTCCTTTATCCGGTCTTGATTCCGGCACAGAGAAATACTGGATTGTATTCTCGGTGGCAGAGTTTCAGGCTCTATATACGTGAAGATTACTATATTAATTAATAATATAGCTTCAGAGAACTTTACACTATTCAGGCAACACTAATGTAAGCTCGCTATTCAACAATTATCCTGAAGAATAGTGATCTCTTCCACCAAAAAAGATATTACACAGAGAACGATGGTGATATGAAACTCAACCTAACCTAGAATTTTGATTCGTATAGTTATTATTGAATCTTTCATATTTGTTCAGTTTGTTTCTATATCTAGGTCATCGTTGAGGATAGTGGTAAGGTTTTCATTAAGTTCCCCATTAACTCATTTTTTACCTCTGGATTTTTTAGTTTTTCTAGGTTGAATTCTCTTTTGCCTTGTCTTTTTTATATTCTCTTAAGTCTAAATTTGTGTTCTATTAAGACAGGATTGTGATCTGATGCAATATCAGCTCCCGGCTATGTTTTGGCTTTTTTGATCTATTACTGAATTTATTGTTTATCATAATAAAATCAGTTTTTGGTTTCTGACAATGTTATTTAAGTTATCCTGTGGGGATTTCCAGGTATATAATCTTCTATTTGGTAGTTTGAACCTGTGATTGCAATCATAAGGTCCTTTTCCTGGCAGAATCACACTAAGACAGGGAAGGCGTACCTTTTTCATTGACCGTGTCAAAAATTTATAAATAATCTTTATGAAATTACTAACGTGCCACACTAAAATTGTCTAACATAAATTATGATTCTTGTATTTTTCTCTTTTTAGGTTTCTTATTTTATATTTTTCTTTTCCTTTCACTCTCGAGAAAAAAAATATTATAATTCAGTAAACAAAGAAAGAAAAATTTTTATTAAACACTTTTATTAATATGGTATGATTTAAAAAATTACATCTGTTACAATTTATTAAGGGTAGTTTAAATGTTTTACAAAATAAACAAAAACATTGGTTTTTAATGTGATTTTTTTGTTGCTGCATATTCGATGTTAAGAATTTTATATCTGGATTATACTTTATTTTTAAAAGTTGAACTTGATTCTTCCGTCATCCTGTATCTAAAGTTATTTTTTATAAAATTCATTTCAGAAAATAGCGATTCAATGCCCACGTCGATGAAAATATTGATAAAATTGCTTTTGCTAATGTTCTTAAGCAATGGAATGTTTCATCAATTTCATTCCATGTGGTTAGAATTTCATCTTCGGCATTTTTATTTATTATACCCAATAATCGATTATTTTCAATTACTTCCAAATGTTTTCTTAAATCAACAAATTTTTGATTCCATATGGAGCTTGACTGGAAATCAATTAATTGCATTTCTATTTCATGCAAATTTAACCAGAGAGTTTTAAATTTAATTTATCAAACGGTATTTTATCCGGATATAAAATAAATTTTGAAGTTTCTTAAAATTATCTAAACTGCGTAAATCTTGCAGAAAATTCCTGGATTAGGGATAGTTATCGCTGAAAATTATTATTTTTTTCTCTTGATTTAGTTTTTCATGACTTTCAATGTCAGAAAAAAATATTTTTTCTATTCGAAAAATGTTTATATGAATTTGACTTTGAACGCTTTAAGTCAAATATTACAATGATCGTTTTAATAACACCTTGTAGTTTGATATTTAATTCATTTAAGTGAAAACATAAATCAGTAAAAAAAACGGTTTTGCAAGCCATTTTACATCCATTAATTGACTGTGTTGTTCAGTAATAATCTCATTATTTAGAAATAATCTAATTACCTGCAAACAATCTACAAATCTTTGCAAAACATTTCCGCGGCTTAACCACTGTAAATTATTGTACAAAATTAAGCTATTGTATGATGATTTTACCTCGTTTAACAATTCTTGAAATTTTCTTTTATTTAGAGTCCGTGCTGATATAAAATTGACTAATTTTGTCACAAAACTCATAATATCATTCAATATTTTCAAACCTGTCATGGCACATAACACTTGCTGATGAAGAATGCAATGGAAACCAAGAATTGAATGTCCAATATGTTTTGTAAATAAATTTATAAACCCATTTTCCTGTCCAATAATGCTGCGAGCACCGTCAGTTGTTACTGATGCAATTTTGGAAGTACGTTTCTTTGTTCAATGCATCAATAACTGCATTATTTTTGTTGTTGTTATTGTTGATAAACTTATTACTCAGAATAACTTCTTTAACGTTATTCTGAACAAAATAACATACAAAAATTGCTAAACCAGCTGAACCTGTTATGTCGGGGGACTCATCAAGGCAAAGGGAAATAAAATTGCAAGATTTTATATCTACTTGTTGAAAGCTTACATTTTCCGTCATTCCCAAAATTCTTTCACCGTATTCATAGCTAATGACATTTTTTAATTTTTCAGATAATTTTTTTCTTTATTTTTGAAATGTTCGAATAAGTATAGTGCACATTGCAACCAAGCCTTCTTTAAAAATTCACCTTCATTAAAAGTTTTCCCGTATTGAGCAATAGCTTTTGAAGCGTGATAACGGGTAGCAGTAGTTTGATTTGAGTTCCAATATATTTCATTAAGGATGTAGTTTAGGTATTTTTATCTTTGAAAATTTGCTTTTCACTTCGATTGAGACGAGATTTGTGGTTGGTTTCATAATGTCGCTTTACTGGTGATTGTTCTACATACAACCGTTCATGAACATAAAATGCAAACAGATTTACTGTCCTTATTAATCATGTCGTAACTATCGGTCCACCAAGTTTGAAATTCTGCTACTACCTGTTTCTGATAATTTCGAGTTTTTCATTGAATTAGCCATAATAAGAAATTATAAAAAAAATAATTTAAAAAATCATATTTATATGTATAAATGCAATAGTTACTTTAAAATAAAACCGTAGTGTTTGTAAATAGTTATATTTAACGTGTCACTGATTAGTTTTAAAATGACACATGCAAACGCATGGAATTAAAGACTAATGGCTCATTATCAATGCAATCTATTTTCATGACGGAGTAAATTAATCCGCATGACCGCAGGAGAGCATCGAGTTGAAAGTAAAAAAGTTCGAGCCTCTAATGTTGCATTGTGTTCGAAACGATCGTTTCAGTAGTTGTGCTATTTGCAGCTTTTGGTTAACCCACTGAGATCTCGATGTTTCTAGTGTAAATGTAACAACCAACTTGTGACATACAGTATATAAAATTAGCACCTTAGCACGGTTTCCGTCCCCTGGTCAGAAGTATTCGAATCGCGCGCGAATGATGTGCGTCCGCATTTATGTGAAACGGGGATTAGTATGGTTTACATACAAAAAACGAACAGATCATACCACAAAATAATATTATATAGTAGATAGATATCCAGTACTATAAATTTAAATCATAAATTATTTTTAAAGTATAGATTGCTGAATTCTAATTCATTTTTATAATTTATAAAATAAAGTTTCGTTATGATTAATAAAAGAATCATATTTTTTGTGCGTGCCATCAAAATTTTCTTTCGGGCTATCTATTGCACGCGTGCCATAGGTTCTTCATCCCTGCACTAAGAGATCATCTCTATCATTGCGTATTCCTAGACCGCATTCTTCAACTGTATTTTCTACTTTTCGTTTCCCGACCTTAGCATTAACATTTCGTATAATGATATTTATTTCATGTTTGTGTGTTTTAGCAAGTTTTTCAACTCTCCATAGAATTCCTCCCCTTCTGTGTCTTCCTTATCTGCTGTTGGGGCACAAGCTTTATATTATTTATGTTGGTTGGTTGACCTTTAATTTTAATTAACATCATTCTTTGGTTGTGAGACATAAAGATCAATATATCTTTGGATATTTCTTTGGTAACAAGTATTCCTACTCCGTGCTGTCGGTTCCTGTTAGAGGTTCCAGAGTAGTATAGTGTCATGGCATCTGAGTCGATTTTTTCTGAACCTATCCATCTAGTTTCACTTAGTCTCATAATCTTTATCTTCAATCTCTTCATTTCGCTTATGTTCTTAAATTTTCCTGTTTCATACATTGTTCCCATGTTCCAGGTTGTAATTTTGATTGGGGGTTCACCAGACATTCTTAGCACCCTTGTCTCACATAAGAGACACTGGGAATTCAGGACCATGGTGTTTTGTTGATCTATCATAGTGATTATTCTGGGGAGAAGTAATGCAGTAGTTTTCCCTTTTGCTTTCTGCATCGCAGTGCTGCAGCCATTAGGTCAACTCTTGTTCATGCTTCCAGTTGTCTAGTTCTGAGCCTTTCCAATGCCATTCATCATTGGCTCAGGCTAGTAATGATGTTTTAATAGAAAAGAAATAAAATTAGTCCAGATTATTGTCAGATATTTTTTATTGGATTCTGAAATTCAGATAAAGTTACTAAATTTGGAAGAAATGCTTGGTGAGACTTCCTATATACTTGTTAATTACATAGTGAAAATTGTCGAAAAACATAACTTAGAGAAAAAAAACTTATTTGTTTTTATGCAGACAACATAAATAGTAATTTTAGTGGTGTGAAAAGAAAGGAAAAAAATAATGTATACAGAAAATTAGAACACAAATTAGGATGTCTTATTTTAGGTGTTGGTTGCACAACTCATATTATTAATAATTCTGTGCAAACAGCAGCTGATAAATTTTCTATTGATGTTGAAGTGATAGCTGTAAAAATATATAAATATTTCTATATTTATACAGTAAGAAATACCAAGTTAAAATCCTTTTGTGAAGATGCAGAAGTAGAATATAAAAACTTGTTATCACACAGTGCTACACAGTTTTAAATCTATTACCTACAACTCAGAGTTCTTAACATATTTAGTACATTAAAATTATATTTTATGAACAAAGAAAATTATCCAATAATTCTAAAGTCATTTTTTGAAAATTCGGAGAACAAGATATATATTTTTAATTTTTACATGGAACTCTACCATTTTTTATAGCATAATAAATTTTTTAAAATCAAATAATAATCACTGCAATAGAAGCTGCTTCAAAATATTATGAATTAATAACAAAACTAAAAGTCTGTGAAATTTGTACCATTTGCTGTGAAACAACTATTATTAAAAATTAAAAATGAAGTTTCTGAAGGTGAACTATTGATATATTTTACAAATTTTATAAAAGAAGCATATCATATTTAGAATTGTGGTAATCAAATTTCGAAAACCCTGAGAATATTTTCTTGGATAAATCTTAAATCTAAATTGGAATGGGTTGATATCAAAAAAAGTACTGGATAATTCTTCTGTAATAGGACAATAACCACAAACATTTTTTAACATTGATGAATTTTTTGATGAACTTTAATTAATAAATCATATTTATATAAATGAAAAATTTAATAATAACTCATATTTAACTCAGAAATGGATGCACATATTTGAAATAGCTAAGAAAACTAATATATATATTGATAATATTTTTAAGCTTGTTGAATTTGGTTTGTTTGCTTGGTACTTCAGTACCTGTAGAAAGAATTTTCTCAATGATGAACAATATTTGATCAGCTGAACATGGGTGATTGAAAGTTTCGTCTGTAAATGACTTCCTTAATATAAAAGTTAATACAGCTTTCAATAGCTTTATTTAATTTTATGATCAAATTAAAAGAGAGACAAATGTCTTGAAGGTAGTATTGTCTTCAGAAAAATATGAATAGTAAAATAAATTAGACGAAAGGCAAAAGAAATAACTGACTGGATTAGACATTGGCAATGATTCTCAGAAACCTGGACCCATTCATGAATGAAAATGACAATTTTACTTTTAAAGTTGTTTTTAATATTATTTGTACATTTTCCTTTTATTAAAATAAAATGAAAAGTTGTATTATATTTACTCAATTATTTCATTTGATGAACTATCATTAAAATTATCATTAAATTTTTCCCTTCTTAAGAAGGAAAAAAGGTCTCCTGTATAAGTATCCTGGATTATATTCAGAAAATTATGGCAACCCTAATTATATAGTACTAGTGTGTGACAATGATGTAATATTAAAAATAGCTATATAAAAGAATAAGCACATAAATCACATGATAAAGCGGTAGCTTATTATCTTGAAGAATTCAGATTCAATTCTGAGTTCACACCTTCAGTTTTATTGAAGAGGTTCAGGTTTTGCCTGGTCATTTTCTAAAAGTAATTCTATATAAGTATAGATCTAAGTAAGTTGGGATTGCCTGCATTTAATTGTATTTAATATTGATGATAAAATAAATTTGTTATTAAAATAATTATTTATATAAAATAAATATTTAAAAAATATATGTTTTATTATAATATTAATTAATACATTATTAATATTACATAAAATCAAGTCTACCATCAGGAAATAATGATATTTAATTTTATTTAATTAAAAATATAATTATTTCTGGTAGTAGAGTTGATTTTATGTAATTTTAAAATCCAGTATTGTGCTATATATATAGTATTAAAAATTGATATTTTTTTATTTTAAATATTTAATTTCTTAATTTTAATAAAACTGATTTTTCCATATAGGCTATTGCTACTGAAACTGTTAGAAAAAAGTCTGTATCTCAAAATACAGTGAAAAGAGAACGAAAAATTAAAAAAACTTTATCTCGTTCTGAATCTACTTCTCGTTCTCGTTCACGATCTCGTTCCAGAAGTCGTAACAGAAATGTTGAAAGCAAAAAACAGATTAGAACTTCTAAACGAAATAACATAACTACTGGAAGTGATGAAATTTATAGTCATTCTGTTGTTAATAAAAAAGAGTCTCATTCAATTGCAGGATCATCTATTCGTCTTTCTGCACGAGTTAGTAGTTTAAAAGAAAAATATAATTTTTATTTTAGTCCATATTTAATAAAAATATATTTTTAAATTTATTTAATTTATGAATTTTTTTATTGCTTTACAGGATATTTTGCACTTCAATCATAATTGTATAATTATATTTTGATCATAATGTATGGATTGAGAATAATTATGAAAAATAATTTTACACATATTTTTTCTTGCAATTTAGCTCTTAACAAAACTATGAAAATCAAATTAAGTCAAATATCTATTACATAATTTGATCTCTTCAAATCCAAATTTCCAAAAAACATTTATTGTTTTAATAAATTATGAATCCAAACACAGTAGT
The DNA here is from genome assembly GCA_011317285.2 of Androctonus mauritanicus. Classification (NCBI taxonomy): domain Eukaryota; kingdom Metazoa; phylum Arthropoda; class Arachnida; order Scorpiones; family Buthidae; genus Androctonus; species Androctonus mauritanicus. Next base: position 3,574 of record WUQG02013244.1, on the reverse strand, counting down.
TTTCAATATTTAAAAGCTTATATTATTACATTTATTTATGTTTTTGTGTATTTATTGATCTTAGATGTCCTATTACTGGTACAATATCAATTCATGTGATGTCATCGTCTTTTCAATCAGGGAACAATTTTCTCCCATAATATTGTATAAGTGTGCAAATCATTATGGTCACATTTATTTAGTGAATCAGGATTTTTAACATTAAATAATGTTTATGCCAGGGATATGTATAATTTCAGATAATAATGGAAGTGGACCGTTACAAAAGTGAAATTGCTAACTGCAACACAAAGTTGAGAGAATTGAAAATTACAAACATTTTTAAGTTTGTTTTCATAATATCTTGAAAACTAAAAATATTAATCATAAACAAAAATTGTTGCCCTTTGAGAACTCTACAAAGATGTATAATTGGCTTTCAAATCAGGTTTATAGTTTTTGAGAAATTGAAATGAAATCAGGAGATATATTTTTCTGTTATTAAAAATTGTACAGTATATTGAAATATGTATTTTGCTTACATAAACAATAAAAAATTGAGACTATAAACCAATATAAACTAAAATTACATATAAAATTATGGAAACTTTTATTAATATGGCAGTGGTGACATGAAACTGAATCATAAGTGGAGAAATGAAATTTGCATGCAGAATAATTAATTGTTAATTATGTAAAGTTTTCACTATTTCAATAAAATAAATATCCTGAATGTATTTTTTGTCAAAGTATGTATTTTCTAATTCAAAAAAAATTTTTTTTTTACCATAATTTATTAATTTTTAAGTAATATGATACCTCCTTATCAGAATTATGTAAATAAACAGAGAATCATATTTAATTAAATTTTAATTTTTTCCAAAGTCAAAACACTTCTCCAGTTTTATTTGTAAGCAGACTAGATGATTTTATTGCCCAGAGTAGTCCAAGGTGATTTGGAGATGGTGTGAGTGGGGGAGGGACATGAACAAGAGCAATAAAATCTTGACTGTGGGAATGTGAAATATAATTTTTCAACTTCCAAGAATTCTAAATCACACGTAATATAAAATTTTAATCATATTTTAATTTTTTTACATTCTCTAATATGTTTACTTGTTTTTATTGTAGCATTTTCCATTTGAGAAAAGATATTTATTTTTTATAAATTTTTTTTTATTGAATGTATAATATGCAAATTATGACAATAAATAGAATCAAAAATTCTCTCTCTATCTTAACAATTAATGATGATAAAGTAATTTGTCCTTTTTCTTAAAGAGAAAGGTTGAAAGTTTAGTAATCACTATATATTGTGATACTAGGGTCAGAAAATCATTGTCCTAGTTGACTCTATCAAGTGCCATTTCAAATTCCTTATGCATGATTTTATTTTCTTGCATAATCTGTTGCAAGATTTGCAACTTATAAGGATGAAACATAAGACATCATGCATTGTCAAACAAGGAATCAGTAACTATCATGATGCAATTCTTGTCAACTTGGGTAGACTGCAAACAAAAGTCTCTAAAATGCACTTGACTTTTTCTTCAAATATTCAAGGCTATCCTGCTCCTTTTTTATGCTCTACACTTACAGTCCTCTTAAACTTCTTGTACCAAGCTTGTATAATTGTTTTTGATGGAAGAATTCTATTATAATTAGTTCTAAACCTTCATTATAAAATACTACTTATATTTTAAATATTAATGACGATTCACAAATCTTGTATATGGAAATTACTAACATATAATTAAGAGAGAGATTTAATTAATACAAATAGTTCTTACAATGGAGTTCATTTTCAAAAATTTTGAACCCTGCAGTCATAAATTGGAAATGCCCAAATATCTATGGATTTCTCACTACTAATATTTGTTAGTACATTATGAATTATCTTAATAAATATAAAGAACACAAAAATACAAAAATCAGATGCAAAGAAAGAACACTTTCCATATATCAGATCATTGGGCCAAGGAATTGAACCAAGATCAATTGTATTGACCAATAGCAGAATTTATCATGACCTAACTATCATAAGTATGTGCTGATTGTAAGTCAAGAACTATCTGCATTTATATCATCAGGGAATGCATCTACTGTTAGTGATATGGTGATTTTAAGAAATATTGTTATCTTACAGATCAGACAATCATTTTAGAGAAAAATGTGAATAAAGATTTAATAAAGTAGCATATTTATAAAGAGAGCCTTCATAATGATATAGTTAGCAAAATATTATGCAGGTAGATTTGCTTACTACTTGAATATTTTTAAGTATAGAAAAAGCTTAACTTTGACATCATTTTAATATATGTTATAATATTAGTTTGTTATATTAAGTTAAAATCATCTGAATAGGATTATTTTATTGTGCACTAATCCTGCTTAAATATGTTGTTTGATCATATTTTGATTTACAATTGTATAATCATATTTAATGATTTCATTTTTCTCTTTGCCAATATATCATATGGTATGTTTTTATTATTCAAATGATTAAATTCTTCAAATTGATTTGTGAATCGCAGCTCATATGAAAGTGGTTTGTTTATATGGTTTGACATTAAAGATTTTGTTATACTACTAATGATTATCAGGACTTTGAGAATGATTCTCTGTATGATCTGGATATTTCTGCCATTCTGTATTTTATTAATGATGGATAAATATTGAAAGTACTTTTTAATAAAAAGGAATTGATTTGAGAAAATTTTTTTCTCTATTTATTTACATATTTATATATAAATAATATAATAGTGTATTTAATATTTATTAAATATTTATAATATATATATTTAATATATTGATATATAAAATCAAACTTTAAATACCAGTATATATATTTGAACCAGAATTATTATTATTATTATTATTATTATTATTTATAAATTTATTCTTGCGATAGGAAAAACAATTGATATTTTAAATTGATAAAATACTTAATTGTTTATATATCAGTTAAGTAAATAAATAAAAAATAAATATATATATATATATATATTTATTTATTTAATTTATTTAGTTTATTTGTTTAATTTATTTTTATAAATTAGGTTTATAATAATATAAATACAAAATAAATTTTGTATATATAAATTTCTTTTGTAAAGATATGAAAATGAATTTTTTAAATAAGGACTGTTTTATTTTGTAGAAAAAATCTGATTTATCTCGACATTCAACACCAAAACCAACAATTGAACCCAAAACATTAAATCTGTCATCAGATTCTGAAATAGAATTATTAGATAAAAGCAAAGATATTACTACAATGGAAAAGGAGTGTACAAAAGAAAAAAAGCCAGCAGTTAAGTTTCATCTAAAGTTGTTATGGTTACTTCAGTTTTTTTTCTTACCTGTGATTGCCATTTTAATGTTTTTATGTACAAAGGTATGATTTTAATAGAATTAATTTTGAATATATATATATACAGATTATTATGCACAATATATACATTTGACCTCCATGTATGAAAGTTCTCTTTATGCAATTTGACCAGCAATGCAAAACTTTCCTATTATCTATTTCTGTATATGAATTATATTATAATACAAGTAATTCCCATTTTTACAAGCTAACTTATTCTAG
>WUQG02013233.1:0-11770 GCA_011317285.2 Androctonus mauritanicus | reverse complement strand
ATAAAAATACCAGACTGGCGAACGTCTGATATTTGACATAATCGATACGTGACGTCAAAACAACTCTTAAAGAGTTCTCTCCACGTCGAATTACGTCACAAGAACATAGTTTCTTGTGTTAAGAAACTACGGATATTATATATACGAGCAGCTGGACAGTCTCAAACAACATGATCAACGAGAATTTATATAATTGATCAGTACTAATTTAATCTGATGAGAAACTCGAGCGTTACCTCAACAATAACTTTAAATATATTACGATATCTAAGTAGAAAATCGCACTTAAGTGGAACAAAATATAAATTTACATAATATTCGGCTTCAGATTTCTGGTTAAGGAACAATTGATGCACACTAACCTTTCTAAATTCGTATTGCTTCACACTAATGAATGGAATGGAGCAGCTTCATATCTGGATACATTAGTTGTCGGTAGAACGGTATCCAGTTTTAATTAATCCATAAGATGGTAGCACAGACATAAATTAAGAGCTACTACAGTAATAAAACTGTAAAAGTATTCCTTCTGCAATTTTTTAACTATTAATTAGCCGCTACAATTAATTTTTTATAAAATAATCTGGCCAAAACAAAACCAAAACAAAAAATGGCGACAGCGAAACAAACGTTATTATTATTATTTTTTCTTCTTCTTTTAAAGAATTTGTATTTAAAATTATATATAACTCGACTCAATTTGTTTCGGAATAAAAATTCTATACAAGAAATTCCAACGATTAATTAAAAACGCAAATGGAAATTTTTAAAACTTTTTTTTTTTTTGCCTTTAAGCAATAAGAATAATAATTAAGATAAGGCAAAGTGATTCTATCGAAACAAATAAGAATCTAAGAAAAAAAAAATACAAATATTTTTGTTCTATTTTCTTTAGCATGAATGAGTTTTTAGCTGTATTAGCATCAGATGCATTCGACTATAAATAATGTCTTAGAATTGATTTTTTTACAAATTTTTTTTGTTTTTCTTCCTTTCTCTCTCGTATTTTTTATTATTATTATTTTTAGTCGGAACAAAAGTTTCACCTAGGAAGAAGAAGAAGAAGAAGAAGTAAAGTTCACAGTTCAATGGCCTAAATTTCTATACTTCTAGTCACGGACCATTGAAAACCACAGTTTAAAAGTTACGACTTTAGCAAGTCAAAAATTTGAACGAAAAAAAAAAAAATAAAGTAACGTTTTAAGCTATTGAGAAAGTTATGAATCATTAAACATGTTAAGTCTTTGGCAAATGAATCGTTTTATAACTTGTCTAAAACTAAAAAAAGTACTTTATATTCTAGAGTGAGAAAGAGCAGAGCAATTTTCTAAATAATCAAAATGGATATATGTTGATTCACTTCTAATATCGTGCAAAATTCAATGACTTGTAAAGAACTACTGATTGTTGCTTTTAATGTAGTCTTGTTTGTTCAACACAAACACACACACAAAAAAAAATCTGCATCAAAAGAAGTTTCTTTAAAAAAATAATAAAAATTTTTCTTTGGAGTGTTGCAGTTTTGCATTTGTTAATTTCGAATAAAAGTTTAGTGCAGAGTTTGCATTATTTTTCCTACTTGGCAATAACTTTTTTTTTTAAGATTTTTTTTAACTCGTTCATCCGTTTCCGTTGTTTTTTTACTATTATTATTAGCATAAGACAATTCGATAAAAATTAATTATGACTTTCTTCTTCCTGAATTTTTTTTTATTTTTCTTATTAAATTTATTCAAGAATTCCGTCTTCTTCGCTTTACCAAAAATTAAAAAAAAAATTTCCCAATGAAAATCTTGCAATTCATAAAAATGACACGAACTTTATATAAAACTTTGAATATAAATTTTTCAACTTGGCAATTTATTTAATAGGTCGATAAGGAGTCATTTTTTCTCTTTAACCGTAATTGCCTCTATTATTTCTTCAATCACATCTCTCTTGAACATTTTCGACATGTTACTATGACATGAAGGATCATGAATCCCATTTTATTAACCAAATAGATTAGTTTCATTGATTATTACGCTCCGTTAGACGTTAAATTTTTCCCTGTCTTCTTCGATAATCGGTGAGATCAACTGTAAAATATTTTAATTAAACCGATTTTATTGCTTCATTTACTTTTTACTTTGTTTAACTTTATATTATTGTTTTAAATCTTCGTTTTATTATGTCCATCGACTACCGTAAGTTTCATCATAAGTTAATAATTTTGCTTTAAACTCCGTTATAAACTTAAAAAAAAAATATATTTTTAAGCGTTAATAAGTATTTTTTACGTTTTAATTTTGCCCTCTTAAGATTTTCTGTTGTTATTCTCCCTCCGTTCATTAAATTCAATTGTTTAGAGACTTAATCAAAATGGAGTCATTAATCAAAATATTCTGTTGTCAGAATCTAGGAACAGTAGTTAACTGTTTAATTTTAATTTATCGGTCAGTTAGTTAGTTAGTTAGTTTAGTTTAGTTTAGAGTTTGAAAACGTTATGATACGAATTACTAAAGATAATCATCTTATCTTTGCGCTGTAACGACGTTACGCAAACAATTAATTCTAGATAATCAAAATGATTCGAATCGTTTAATCAGATTTGTTTCTCGTAATATTGTTATAATTATTTAAGCAACCACGCTAGTAATCTCTTACCATCATTCTTTTTTTTTGTCAACAGAATTTTACATCTTCGATATAACGTTACACGTTAAGAAGAACTTACAGGAAAAAAAAAAATCTTCTCTAAGTTTAGTTCTTCATAATCAAAGTAATATTAATATTCCATAGAGGTATTCAAGTGGTTCTTTAATTGTTGTAATTACAAATTACCCCTTGTTAGTTGGAGTTGATTTATTGAGCTGCGAACAGATTTATTGATTAACTTTCTTTAAACTCTCCAGTAACTAATGAGTTTTAAATGATAGTTTTCTTGAAATTCTTTTGTTACTAAAGATGGAAAAATATTCTATAGACGAATAACTCAGATAGATTTATTATTATTATTATTTAAAAGAGCAATTTATTAATAAATTTACAAAAAACTTATTTCGATCATCGAGTTAAATCGCTGGTGCAAAAACAATTCATTGCCCAGAGCAAAGAGCAAAGATTCGACTGTTCAAACAATAAAATAATCAATATAACTTTAATTATTGTTTAAAATTCTATCAAATTCTATCAAAAATTCCATCGTTTTATGGTAAAAATGTAACTTTTGTTATAACATATTCGTGTATAAAACGATAACATTCTACAAGTTTTAGGCATAAACATAATTCATAATAATGTTTGGCAGTTTAATAATATTTAATAGTTTGGTTCAAATTGTTCACTTCGATATCAGAATTCTAATATAATTAATATAATCCACCTTTAATAAATTTATACACATAATAGAGAATTAATCTGTGATGTCATATAAATATTTAAACTTTATAGAAATTTTATTATACCGTATAAAATTTTACGATAATTTTAATTAAAATTGAACAGATCAGTTTTGACACCGGCTAATGGAATCAAAAGTTTGTATAAGTTTCGATATATTCCATAAATAAATGGCGATATGTTTTTCTTATGTGGAGAGGAAGAAAAAAAAAAAAAAAATTGAAAGAAAGTACAGATATAGTTGACAGGAGATTCTAAAATTAGATTATCTGTAGATATGAAGAATAAAGTTTTTCTTTCGTTCTTTATTATTATTATTATTTTTTTATTTAATCTAATTTGTTAGAATTGTAGCGTGTCATTCATAAACGTGGAGATTTTGTATAGTAGTCTGAACAATATCAGTTAGTTGAACATCTCCAATATTTCATTTTTAAGTTCGAAGACTTTTTCTCTCTTCCATCTTTTTTTTTCATTTTTTTATCTTCTTTTAATGGAAGACGATACAGTTTTTTTAATTTTAAGAGAAAGTTTCTCGAGATATGTAAATGGAATCAAAAGAATTTGAAGTACAAACATTGATATATATATATAATAAAATAATTTTTTTTATTAATTCAAACGCTGGTGATGAAAGAATTTTATTTTTATTTAGAAACCGAACGAAAACGTCTTAAGAAACCAAATTTTTAACTTTTTACAGAAACGAAAACGATTAAAAATTTCGCAAATGTCGAATTTAAATGCATTCAGGTGAAGTTAAGAAATTTCGTGATCTTTCAGACTCTTCTCGATGTAAACTTGCAAGAGTTATGCAGCAAATCTTGCCTTCATTCCTTGTTAATAACCTTTTTTCGTATTAGTATCATTTAGAGTATTCTATTGTGCTGCCATCAAGCGTTACTAAAATGCAAAAAAAAAAAAAAAAAAAAAATTACGGAAGCACTTTAATCATTTTTTTTTATTTGTGTAAATATTAATTTAACATATTTGCCATGTGATTTTATTATAAAAAAATTACGTAGGATAATAAAATAAAAATATTTGATTACTTTTCTATAAATTATTTATTTTTAATAAACGAAAAAAGCGGAATTTACTATATTTTCTGTTCTGTATGTTTTGATAATAAAGTTACAAAAAAAAGTGTTAAAAATAGTTATGTGTGTGATTAAAATATATATATATATATAATCATTAAATCATACGTTTATGTAATTTTGTATGCATTAAACGAGATTATATTTCATTTTGTTTGCTAATGAAATTTAAAAAAAATAAAAAAAAAAAATAGCTAAAATATCTTAAACAGGATGATCAAGAAACTCCCCCGGTAATTCACGTCATCCTTTGATTGATTAAGTCATCAGTAACTTGTGCAAAGTTTGTAGCAAATTATAAACAACTTTAGTAATAAAATTCTTACCGACAAAACTATTCAGAAAATGCAATAAAGCTTTCTATTTGTCACAGCTTTTAAACTTAAAATCCTCCATTTTAAACCAATGTCTAAATTATATTTTAACCTTTGACATATTCACTCCAAAGATTTTCTACTCTAACATCATTTACACTAATTGGGTTTTCTTAACTAATCGACATCAAACAAACATTTTGGAAGGGTTTAAATATTGTTTGTTTAAATTTGAATAAATATTTAACAACTACATAATTACTCTTCTTGTTTTTTTTTTATTATTTTAATTTTAATTTAATTTTGTTTATAACTGTGCAAACAGAAATCTGTTAATTAAATAATCATAGACGTTCGATAAAAAATTATAATTAAAAAAAAAAAACATTTTAATATTAATTTTCGTGAAAATTATTAACGATTATTCTTCTGTAAGTCGTACATAACAATGACTTTTCTAGTAAATTATTATACTAACGACATGCATCTCTGTAGAATCTAGAATAAGTATAACGATCTCTCTCTTTCTCTCTTCTATGTACAATTAATGGTAATTTTATTTTATGACGAAGTATGTAAATATTTCCTATGGTATGCATAGCAAAATGTCGAATCTTCCTCATGCTTTAGACGTTATAACAGATAGGCAAATACCATTATTAATAGTAACAAATGAGTGTAGTAGTACACTTAATTAGCATGTAATTCCTTGTAATGTAGAACTATTAACATTCCTAATAGTTTATGTTTATCGTTCTCCGTTAAATACTGTTTCCTAGATTTAATCCTTAAATTTTAACACACTGTATTCAGATTTATAGCTCAGGAAACAATTTTGTAAAATAGGCTAATACACTTGTTTATTTTCGATAATGACGACAACTATCAGGAATAATTTTCTCTGTACAATAGATGATCATGAAAGGCTGAAACTAGCCTGTAAAATAATTAGTTTCAACCTTTCATGAGAACATAACGGGGTCTGTAATATAATTAGAGCATAGCTATGTTACTCTGTAACATAGCTAGAGTAGAGTAACATAGTATAGAGTGACATTAATAGAGTTACATAGTTAGATAACTAGCTATGTAACTCTATTAATGTTACTCTATACTATGTTACTCTGCTCTAAGAGAGCAGAGTAATTATACTAGTACAGCTCTGTAGTATATTACTCTATAGCTACTATACGAGTAGCTATACTAGTATAGCTATTCTAGCTATACTACTCTGCTCTACTCTACTCTAACCATACTACTTTGCTCTACTCTACTCTAGCTGTACTAGTACAGCTCTATAGCTACTATACTAGTACAACTCTATACTATGTTACACTATAGATACTATACTAGTACAGCTACTATACGAGCAGAGCTGCTATACTAGTAAGCTTTATACTATGTTACTCTGCACTAAGAGACCAGAGTAACATAATATAGAGCTGTAGAGAGCTGCAGAGAGCAGAATAACAAAGTATAGAGCTGTAGAGTTACATAGCTATGTAACTAATCTACTAATTATGTTACAGAGTAACATAGTTAGAGCAGAGTAACATAGTATAGAGTAACATTAATAAAGTTACATAGCTACTTATCTAGTTATGTAACGCTACTAATTATGTGACAGACTAGTTATGTAACTAATTATTTATCAATGCTTAGTAGTGAACATAATTATTCCTCATTCAATATACGTTACATCGAACGAGACATAATTATGTTTTCTACTAAGCATTAACACAATTTCTATCAATCAGGCTTAAAGTTAAATCGATTTTTACGAATATTATAATTTTTTAATATTTATTTATCACGTGTAAAGAGCAATAACAAGTCACATTTTTTTTTAAAAGGCCATTTGAACACGTAGCGCCATCTTTAGTTCTAAAACCAAACTAAATCATTATAATAGAAATTTTATAAAAAATAAATTTATATTAATAATAATTTATGTATACGTTGTTTAAATTAAAATAAACAAATTTTTATTTTATTTATTTTCGCGAAAATTGTCGTTTTATATTCTATAATTAATTATTCTGATAACAGAATTTACAGTAATTAAAAAATTATGAATGGAATTAATTTAAGAATTGAACAATTGAATTATTTATTTATGTAATGATAATATTTTAAGATCTGGTTTAAAAATAGGTGTTAAAACAATACAGAACAATTTTATTGTTCGATTTTCCAAAAGATGGCGACACAATTTCAAGAATGAAGATAGTAAAGATACATTTTAATATATCAAATAATTCTTGTTTGAGAAACAATATAAGGTTAACATGTTGAACGTGATTAACTGTAATTATATTCAACTTTTTATAACAATAACAAATATTCATGGATAAATGATTAAATTACGATTGCTGCACTGTTTCTCTTCATCATCCATGCACACTACAGTATTTTGGATACTGCATCAAAGGATTTTTTCACCAGCAAAGGTAGTTTATGCTGCTGTAGTTATCCTTTGTAGTGGTTTTATTTGCAAAATCTACCAACCATTAGAGATATCTGTCGATATTATAAGTATACTGTTTGTAAATTTTCAACTCCCTCCGACATGCAGATCATATTAATGAGCAGTTCGATCTCGCATGTGGCCAAACTTCGACATTACTCAACCTGTCCATCTAGCTAATCTTGGTAATACGCCTGTGACACCATATGTCAGAGCCATTAACAATTCATTCAATTTCCTCTATATGGGTCCACTTTTCATCGTAATTCCTGTTTTGAAAGTTCTACTCTGCACGGCTGAAGCGATATTTTTTTACGTATATCTTTTTTTTATGGTCATATAACTAAATATGTGTTTTCTATACTTCAGCTGATGATGTCTGTGTCACTCTTATTAACAAACTCCATTAATTCAGTCATCTCTGGATCGATTTAGATGATATATTTGTTCTAATTAGTTGATTATACTTGGTTCTTGTTTCTTCACTCGCGTCATCAATATAATGAATGGTTTGTTTTGCAATATATCTTAACCATACTAATGCATTCAAGAATTACTTCTGTAACGAATATGTCTGTAATCCATTCTAAGTTTATTTATTATCTAATCAGTTAACATTACTTATAACATTGTTTGAAATCTATAAAAATAAAATGTATGCTGGGTTATTGATGCATATTTAATAACAGTTCTTGAGGTAAGTGACATTTTGGTGTAAATTTTAAGTCTAAGATGTTATAAATAACTTCAAAATATATAAAATATTTTTCATTTCAGAATGCATCAAACATATATATAGGAAAATAGTTGGTTAGAGACATATGCTACAGCAATATTTTTCCAATAAACTTTCGCTGAAGTGACTCTGCAGTATGAAGTTATATGATACTTTTTGGAAGTATCGTATAACTACTACATCGAAGTCGCAAATATCATCGTAGATTACGTATACGTTATGCAGAATTACAGAAAATATTCGGAAATTTTTCATCAACTCATATTTAGCTTCATAATTCATAAGTAATCTTCTATAAATAGATTTTTTTTTTTATATATTTATTATATAGACGTTAATTTTTAACTAAATTAACGATGCATCAAAAATATTATAATTATTTTCTAGGAAAAATTCTTAATATTGTGGTAAATAATTAGATAGAAAAATCGATTTAATTTTGTTTACTTTCTAACAATTAACAAGTTAAAACGATTTCGTCGTGTTAAGAATCAGGCAGAACAACAATAGTTTCTGAATTTAGAAACCATACATCTACCGTTCAACATCATCCAGGGAACAGATGGATCGATTATAGGTTACATATAAATATGAAGTAGGTAGTCATTCATTTCTATATACATCCCCTTCTATTTTTCATCCACCTGATCTTCCACTGTTTCCCACATTGACTCTATCCTTTTTTTTTTTTTTTTCTTCCAAAGTTTTCTTTATATTTTCGGTTTAAAAAAAAACAATAGCAATTTATATTTGACATTTAAAGAAAAAAAAATCTTTTTTCTTTTTTCTTTTAACGATTTTATCCATTTTAATACGTTCTCTAAGATATTAAAAAAAAATATATTCTCTGTATAGTTAGTTACAGGTTATCATTACTGACTAGAAAAATAATAATAAATTCGGCAAGAATTTTTTTTTTTTTTTGAAAAATATATATTATATTTCCAGAAAAATTTAATGATCTACACTTCCGTTAAAACTTATGCATATATGCAAAAACCGAACTTTATTAAAATTACATTTGTAGCAAAACGTTCGTGATACTAAAAAAAAGTAAATAATAAAATTGAGTTTAATTTTCTTTTATTTAAATATATATATATATATATATATAAATTTTTATGCTCTGTTTATCTAATTCGTTGATGCTAAACAGTATAATTCAGAATTTTAATAAACGTTAACCGAGCATAAAGGTGAAAGTCTGATGAACTTAAACCAAAGCAGTGGTTATTGAATAAATTTTTCTTTTGCTATCTTTAGACATCGGAACAACGTTTGTTGTTTCACGGATATATAATTATATAGACACGTGAATAATGGTTTACATTTTCTGATATCTATGAAAACCTTCAATTTACGTCAGAGTACAAAAGCGGAACGACATGAAAACGTTTTCTTTATCAAGATGCGAACCACTCGCCAAACATAAAATTGATTTTTTTTTTATTTTTTTTTAAATCGTTTCTTTAATTAAATCCTTTGAAATTTTTACTTCTTACGTAAGTTATTTATGTCTTTTAAAATTTTATGTAATCATTATGTTATCAGAATTAACAATATTCGATCGTAAACTCATTAAAGATAATGAATTCCGAATTAACTAATAGTTATTCATGAAATTAAGATAATGAATCATCTCTGGTAAATTATTATGTATACAGTTTATGAAACTTCACTAAATTTTCCATTATATATATATTCCTTTAACCATAATTATAATAATTATTATTATTATGAATTTACACGAGTTATATTTTTATAAATATCATTTTTTTTATCCATAATTATTAAAATTAATCGAAATTCTTTGTATATATCAGAAGTTAAAGAGTTTAGAAAATTCCCTAAAGTAAAAATTTTTGCATGTAATAATAATAATAATAAAATTTAATTTATAAAACTTAACGATAGAAAAATGTTTCTTTGATGCATTCAGATTAATTAAAATATCGATTTATCGGACGATAAAAATTGTTTTGGGAATATTGTTTAATTCGAAAATTTTCGAATAACGTTTTTCGATTTTGGATAATAATAATAATTATTATTATTATGATAAATACTGTGATAATAATATATAAAAATCCGAATTTTATCTTTTCTTCTTGTAGCTTTTAACCGTGCAATTTAATGGACGGAATCTTGACAGGAATGATGGAAGACATTTTATCATCAGGAGAGAAATAGGTATCGAGCTTATACGTGGAGGTAATTGTCCAAAACCCATTGTCGAAAGACAATCGATTGCTGAAAGGATTTTTGCATCCAGCGCTTTATCATCGCTCCAGCAAAAAGTCAGCAATATTCATTAACGGCCTAATAAAATAATGCAGTTTCAGTTATTTTTTGCAGATCTAAAAAATGGTTTCGATGCATTCGAGAGAAATTTGTTCGTTGATGCAATGTTAACATTTACTACTTGCTGGTTTCTTTGTTTTAGACGATAATTCCCATTTTATATTGTTCAGAAAATGTACTGAATAATGTATGTGAACAAATCTTTAAGATGTAATTATGTTTGAATGCATAATTTTTTTCTATAATGCAATTTTGTTCTGTAATTTATAAATCGTTATAAAAATACAAATGTTCTAAAGTTAAAAAAGACAAAGAAGATAAACAAGTAGCTTCTGTTAGTATCGATTTCTAAAACATTTCTATTGAAGCTTATGAAACTCTTAGGTTACAAGAAATGAGGAAACGTTTATTGAAGAACACGTATTTTCTGTGGCTCTCTTTGTTTTTTTTTTTTTACGTTATTTAATCTAACAGCCGATAGTAATGGAGATAAATAACTTGCGATGGATATGTAATAAATGAATCGGCTATAATAATTAATAATAAGGTTATACAAGTCGCCAATAATAATGATATATGGAAGAGAGTGCACGATGACAAAGATAATAAATGTAAGAAATATATATATGATCAACAATGATGAGTAATATCACATAAAAAAGATGAAGAACAACCGATAAACATGATCTCGAAAGGAAAATTCAATAACGTACTGGATTCAAATTTTTTTTTTTTTTGTTCATTATTTATGCAAGTTGATTATCCATAACCCAAAGGGATTTCCATTGTTATCAAACAGTAACAGTGTTTATTATAAAATATTTATGAAACTATGAAATTATTCAGCAATAAAAAGTTATAACGATTTTAAAAAATAAATAATGGTGGTTTGTTATTTTTCTGGTAACTGGAGAAATTTAAAATATTTCATTAAAATTTTTTACGTTAACTGTAGTCGCGATAAACGTTTTGTAGTAGATTATTCTTAAATTTACTCGTAAATAATTGTTCATAGTTGCAGAGAATTTTTTTTTTACTACCAAATTCTTCAATTGTGTCGAGCAACTTGCTCTCTCTCAAATCATCCAACTTTTTTTTTTTTCTTAAAACAAGAAAATAAAACAAATTTGTGCAAAACTACAAACTATCATCATGCTTTAAATTATAGTAATTTAAGAATATTTTTTTCTTTTCTTCGAAGAATACTCAATCTCTTCTTGATCTCTGTATAATAAAACACGATATCATTTTTCATTTCTTTCCATTTTTCAAACTGTTTACAATTGCATATAACAAGACATTGTATAACATAACATATATATATATGTATAAGAAATACAGTAGAACCCCGTTAATACGTTTCTCACTTCTACGTTTTTCGCACTTGTACGTTACGTTTTGTACACTCTTTCGATTTTGCGTGTAAAATCATCCCACTCGCACGTTTTCCATTTATACGTTTTCGCATTTG
>WUQG02013222.1:0-11771 GCA_011317285.2 Androctonus mauritanicus | reverse complement strand
CGATCAGTTTTTGCGTATTGTACGAAGGCCGAACCTTTTCCGCTGATGTCAAAACCTTTTTGTCATAGACTGTACATATAGGTGCATATGCTTAAAACTTAAGGTTCTTCGGAGGCCCCCTGATCAGAGGCCCGGGGCGGTCCGTCCCTCCGCCCCTTGATACGCCACTGGTAATATGTTTTAACATTTGTATAAAAAATTCAATAGTTACGTTAGACATTTGATGAGATCTGTAAAATGTCAAGATCAAATGTCATGAATTTCCGCTTAACATTTTTAAAATTTTAATTATAATTTATATCCACTTGTAAACCGATACCGAATAATGTTAAATTGATATTTTAACGTAAAAATATCAATATAATGTAACGTTTAGCATGCATATAAAAAAAGATTAATTTGAAAAATATTTTTTCGTTTTTTTATTTTTATTTTTACAACAAATTTGTTATTTTATTGCAATTACGATTATTTAATTACAATTATAATTAAAAATAAATATATATTTTTAATATGCTGTGTAGACGTTATCTAATAATTTATACTCGATAATGTAGATCATTTATACTCGGTAATTGATTGCATCTTATAGGAACTTAACTTTGTATATTCAATGGCACTCATGCAATTAATTTATATATATAATATATAGTATATAGAAATTTTAACAGAAAAATAATCTATAAAGGCTTGTAGAACTAATTCAGATAAATAATATGCTTCCTCTTGCTTCAATCTTAGCTCATCTAATGATATTTAAGTTTATAGGACGAGTGTAAAACTTGTAGATGTTGGCTAGATTGAATACAAAGCCGCTATGGATTTCAGTCCAAAGAATGTGGGGATCGAATCCGAATTTAATCCCTTAAAAAATGTATATGTAAAGTGAGGACTAGCTCAGTCGATTTCCTTGCTAAAAGTTTGGATAATCTCTTCAT
Source organism: Androctonus mauritanicus (assembly GCA_011317285.2). Classification (NCBI taxonomy): domain Eukaryota; kingdom Metazoa; phylum Arthropoda; class Arachnida; order Scorpiones; family Buthidae; genus Androctonus; species Androctonus mauritanicus. The sequence continues at coordinate 10,833 of WUQG02013222.1, read as the reverse complement.
TGGTGTGGGAAACCTATAGGGAGTCGGCCGTGGAAACGCTTCAGCTTTCTATTCTGGAGGACCCGGGTTCGAGTCTCCTGTCCCATCCTTGAAAATATTTATCATAGGATCCGGACCCGGCTCATCGATCCCTGTCTTTCACAACCCGGCTGATCCCTCCGAAGGGATAGGCAGACTGTGGAAGAGCTTATTTCGCCCCGCCATTTAGTACTCTTACTGAGTGGAAAATGGCGTCATCTGTTAACAAATAAAACGTGTAATAGGGTATAGATTGGTCTTGAAACTTAATATTAATCACTAATTTAAAAATGGCGTTAAATAAAGAAACTTTAAATTCATAGAAACTGTAACTTAGAAAATACCTTTAACTTAATTTTTTAAGTTCATTTAAAGGTAAGATTTTAAAAAAATCGATATAACGACATTTACGTATTGATCAAGGCCGGCGGCTCGTGCGTGGGCACTGCAGAACTGTACCACCCCCAATTTTTCTCAATATAAATATATTTCTTAATTTATTTATATTTATTTATAATATCATCATCAACAATCAATTTTATCATCAACAATCCTATAGAATTCTCTTGTTTTGTATAAAAATAATAAATATGTAATCTTGTTGCATTTAGGAGAACGAAGGACGCTAGCGACCATCGATCTTTGTTGGCGGTACAGTATTTATTACAGTGCCATATTGTTAGATGTTGAAAGGATTAGAAAGGCATATTCATGGGTATAACCCTTGAAGGATGAAAAGAAGAGAGAAGGGGAAGAAAAGAGAAGGCGAGTAAAGTAGGAAAGTCCTGTCAGAAGTGTGACAAGCCACTAGAGGAAATGAAGAATGAGATACACCGAGACCGCATGAACATCTGCATCACATGTTTGTTAACCCAAAACAAATAAAAAAACAATGAAGAAAAGTTGAACACCAATTCGGTGACAGAAAAGTTCCAAAGACAGCTTTGTAGTTTTCAACAATCATATGTTCCTCATCAACGACAGGTGAGCACTGATAGTCGCACATGCTCACGCAAGCATATGCACATCAAAGTGACATGCATGGATGAGCTTAAAGTGGCACTGTCCGTGGCGCAGTTCCACTGTCGTTTATATGCAGGTTGCACTAATAGTAGCTTATTGGTAATATTTATCATGTTTACTCCGTCTCTCTAAAATATTTGGACATTATAATTAAAGATATAACATTTTGAATTATACTAAACTGTATAATTTTATCGATAATAAACAATATTTTTTCATATTTAATATTTTTTTAATTTTTACCATAATTTTGGTATTTTATCCAAATACGCATAAACTGTATTTACAATGTGTATGCATATTTCGAAAGTTGCAGCACTCCCACGATTTCAAATCACGAGCTGCCATTGGTATTGATACTAAACCATATTTTATATCATAACCCTAATATCGTTCCTAGATTTTAAATCAAAAAGTACATATATAAACTTATATTGTACACACAATCTGTATTATGTAGCCGGCCGAATGGATGTGGTGAAGCGTGCTGTGTTACTACTCTGAAAGATCTGAGTTCAATTTTCCGGTTCCACGCATCCAGATTTTTTAAGGAAGATCCTAGCCAAATTCATTGAATGCCATCCTCAATCTGATGGCTGACCCCATCAATGACGGGCACTGAAATGACCCGCTACATAATGTATACAGAATGGAAAACGGCATAAAATCATGACAGAAAAAATTTGTAATCAATGGCTATCTGATTATAGCATTCACTTACTACTTTAGAGGATCCGGGTTCAATTCTAGAATCCCGCATCTCCAGTTTTTCTGGTTATTGAACCCCATTCTTCAACCTTCCGGTTGACTTCACCAAAGGTGTTGTCTAACCAACGGTGAGCTCAAAAAGCAGCCATCGTCAGATAAACTATATCCATGAACGCTAATCTAATTTGTATTTTATAAGTATTATAAATTCTAAGATTTATAAGTTTTCTATATATTATGATTATCGCTATTTTCAAATTGATAATTGTCGTTGATGGACGCATGGTATGACATATAACAGTCGCTCGCCATATTAGAGGAACAAGTTTAATCCCAAGTTCTATACCTCCAGATTTTACAGGAGAGCCAAGTCTAACATGTTGAACCCCATATTTTAACTTTCCAATTGACCCCATTATAAATATTTGCTGGTTCATGATAGGATCTAAACGTGCCTGCTTCAAATATATCCAAAGCATGATTCAATGGCATAATTCAAAGTAATGAAATCTATTGTTTACTGTATCAACTGTTAAACATCCACTATATATATTTTCATGTGTGGTTTTACGTCGCTTTCAACTCGATGAGTACTAGCGGGATATCTCTATGCCGACCACACCCTTGATGGGATCAGCCATCAAGAGGAGGATGGAATTCAATGAGTCTGGCCAGGATCCTTCCTGAAAAAATTGGAGGTGTGAACAGGGGCATCGAGACACGTCGCCGGGGAATTTCCAGGCTCCTATGAATCCCGAGCCCGGGGAATTTAATCCCATTATCCGCCCTCTGTCGTCAGCTCTAGGTGTGAAAGTCGAAAATTAAACCCGGATTTGGCGGCCGGATGGCCGAGTGGTAACGCTGTCGGCGTGCCACGCAGGAGGACCCGGTTTCGCGTCCCGGGTCTGGTAATTCTTGAAAAGTTTTTTCGGGATGCTGGGCCCGGCCCGGCGACCCCGTCCTTCACCATCAGGCCCCCTCCACAGGTGTGGGTGCAGCCGTGGTTGGAACTGGCCCCGCCCCTTAGTAATTTTCCTAATTGGAAATGGGCATAAAATATGCAAAAAAAAAAAACTCGGATTCTCCAGGGTAGAAGAATTACATGCTGCCATTACGACAATCCATCCAACTGCACTATATATTGTTCACCTTGATTATTCACTATTTTTATTCTATTATTCTTTAACTTTTAAGATATTTAAAAAAAAGTGTGTTCATTTTGGCTGTCGCAAAACATCTCATTACAGAACATTCAAAATATAAAGAATCGTGATGTATTATTAGATAATTAGATTACTACTCATTTGTGTTATAACATTCAGACGTTTGAATTTAAAAAATAAATCTGAAATTACATGATATATTAATAATGTTATTTATTAATAATAATATTATTTAAAAGAGTTCTCTTCATATTTAAAAAAATGGTTTTACTTACTTACTTTTCTTTCTGTCTGTTAATCTGTTCAAAAATATCTCATGAATATCGCATATTGTGCAAATTTTAGTAAAGTGAATTTTATTACTCCCGATCTAAACATATCCATTTTAAAGTCGTTTTCTTACAAAATGGCGGTAGTTCAAAATTTAAAAATTCTATATCATATTTGTCCCATAATTAAATTTATGTGAAAAGTTTGTTTCAGGTTTAAAAATAATCGCAATATTATTTATTATTAATGCAAGTTTTAACTATATATGCATTTTTAAATTTCCACTCTAGTATGCATCTATGTTTGATCTTATTTCAAAATGCATTTGGAATTGTGACGATTCTTGTAGTTTAAAGCAATGTCCATTTTAAATTACCATGTAAAAAGCTAAAAATATTGCATAAGATCCATCGGAATAATTATCTGGTATTGTTTTTGATTTAATAGTAATAAATTAGTATTGTTAGTTTTGTATTATTAGTAAATTCTACATTGCCGAATCTGTTTACGATATGATGTGACTGACTAGTTTGCTTTGAGGTTTTTTTTATGCTGCTTTCCAATCGACAAATACTAAACGGCGTGGCAATTCAGTGGTCACCATGAGTTGCCCATACCTGGGTTAGGTTAGGTTAGTTAAGCCGTCATATCTTTTTTTTGCATGTTTTACGCTCCTTTCCAATCAGGGAGATTACTAAGGGGTGGGGCCAGTTCCAATCAGGGGCTGCACCCACACCAGTGGAGGGGAGCCGGATGGTGAAGGACGGGATCGCCGGGCGGGGCCCAGCACCCCGAAAAACTTTTCAGGAATTACCAGACCTGGGATGAGAAACCGGGTCCTCCAGCGTTACTACTCGGCCATCCGGCCGCCTAGCCGCCATATCGTACAAGAGATATTCTATATCTGGCGGCAGCATTTATAGAGACCATCACAGGCAGGCCAACATTCATGATGAGATCAATCGGATGGCTGAAGGATGGAGTTCAACGGGCCAGACCCGAACCCTTCCTGAAAAATTGGAGGTGTGGGACCCAGTTTCAACCCGGATCCTCCAGAGTGGTAAGACACAGCATTACCACGCGGCCATCCAGATGTCATAGATTAAAATTAAGAAAAATTCTAAGAAATTAAAATATAGTAAAGAATAAATCTTTATTTCATTTAAATGCTAAATTAATAAAATAATTTATTGAAAATTATTATGCTTGAAAACTGAAATATTTTAACGTTACTTTCAGAATGGAAACTTCAAGTAACTTAAAAAATTTTTCAGGAAAACAGTAAGTATCTACGATGAAAATTATTCTTCATTTTTTTTAATATATTGTGTATTAAAAACCGATATTCATCATTTTGATGTTGTATTAGTTGTAAAATATTGTATATCAAATAATTGTATTGCATCTTTGAAATACTTTGAAATGTCAAGCAATATATTCGTATATTAATCCCGTTATCATTATATAAATAAGATGTTTATATTATGCACCATCAACCGATATGCGCTATCAATGGATCAAAATAATATTCTTTTTAAACTTATTTTTAGACAGTAAATCGAAAATTATTACGAGATTTGATGATAATTATTTAATTTAGTGTCGCAAAGTCATGAAGCGTTGAAAGTTATATGCCGAAAATATGTAACATTTTTTATTAAAAAATTTTGAATATCTTTGCGATATAAAAAAAATAAATAATTACAATGTTTAATATTTATTTTATTTATTTAGTCACTTCTACATTACCAATTACACTCTTGTAACATTAGGCAACTCCCAAGAAACAGATAGAAAACAAAAACAAAAAAGTAACTGTAGATAAATAACATACAAATTATTTAAATTATATTAATGAACAGATAAATAAACATACAAATTAATTTTTGTTAGCATAAGTTGGAGCACGAATAATAAAAAATAGATCTAGTAAATTTTTCCGTTCTCTGTTTTGGAATATGGATAAATTGAAACTTCCATATTGATTTCTGTGGAACATTGAAGCTGAAGTAATCGTTTTCTATCTCTCCATTTAAAATATTTTTATACAATTATATATAACTCAATTATATTTTATGTAAATTTATATAATGATAACTGTTTTGCCTAACTTCTCTAAATAGTAACTCTTATCATTAGTAAGCAAATTTGTTTAATAGGAATCCACTACAATTATGAGTTTTCTCCATTTTTTTCCAATAACAAAAATATAGTGCTGAACTAAAAAAAATTAATTACTGCATAACAGAAAATGATTTATTTGTTAAATAAATTATTTTTGCTTGTAAGTGTTTTTTTACTAATTTTATAGTTAAGTAAACTCTATTCGAATTTCTATATAATGGTAATCATTTTTTTAAATATTTTCTAAGAGTAATATTAACTGAATAAAATATAACTGTACTGCATAACATATTAATTGCTTTGCATAATATGTATTTATGCAAAACAATTAATAATGCATCATATTCTTTTTAAATTGTCTATTGAATAAAATACATCAATCAAATGAGCACCGCCATCGATCAATTAATCTCTATTCATTGATAGTATGGATCAATCGATAGCACGTGGCATTTATACTCTAAATTCATTCATTTAATATTAAACAATACAAAATATATTTTATAAGAACAGTTCACGCCTCGGCTGCTAACTCGAGGGGACACTAGAAAAATAAACAAGAAGAGACGGTGAGAGGGATTTGGTCAGAAAGAATTCGAGGAAAAATGAAGACAGGTTAGAAGCGACTGGACGCAGTGGATTTCCCTGTGTCTTATATTAAAACTACTGTACAGTATATAGAAACGTTACATATTTCAAATTTCATTTCTCTGGCGAAATTTAAGTCTGTTTTATAACTAACATTAAACGTTACAAAACGGGATAATGGATACTTAACCTAGTAGGATAATGAACTGCATAAATAACTTCGCTCTTATTTCCTAGATTTAGCACTAATAAATCATCACACTTCAGGAACTTAGGGAGTTTTCATAAAATACAGAATGAGTAAGTTACTATAATATTGTGCAGCTTAAATAATTTTTGTAACGTTCCCTAACAAAGAAAAATATAAAAGGAAGAAATCCTTAAAAAGTGAAAAAAAAAAAACATATATAATGAGCAAACGAATGAGTTACTGGAAACGGAATTAAATTTGATCAATTCTCTTTTATTTCTTTATAAATTTATTAATTTACTTTATTATTATTTTCACCATTTTAATCATCAAAATAAACACAGTATTTATTTAATCTTAACTAATTATTATTGTTAAAAATTGCAAATCATGGAAACACTAAATGATATTTTTTGTAAACTTAATATATTGTAAAATATTAATGCAATAATTTGAAATTTTATATTTTATAGATTTCATCATAGATAAATTTTAAAAAAATCTCAAACATTTGAGTAAAATTTTACTTTCAGAAATAAAATTTTTCTAAGAAAAGGAGATAAGAATAATAAAATATTTCACTTTTATGAAATGGGTCAATTCGTAGACGTTAGTTGCATCGTTGGTTTACCTTCTTGTCGGAAAGTGTACAAATTACATCGTTTAATATTGGCAAAAGAAAGTCAAGTATTTGAAAACATGCTTTATAATTCAAACATCGATCCAGAATATGTTATATATATTCCAGATATTGAACCTGAAATATTTGAATACCTTTTGAAGTAAGATTTAAGAAAATGTTGCATATATTTTAATGATAATATATTTTTAATTAAAAAATAAATCTACAAATTTATTTATTTCTAGTTACATCTATACAAAGTCACTGAAACTAAATTCAGAAGAACAGGCTCTAAAATTATATAAAGTTGCTCATCGATACGATCTCATGAATCTTAAAGAATGCTGTAGAGAAATTTTAGAAAATAACCTCAATGAATTTAACGTTTGCCAGATTTATGAATATTTTATTGAAATGCAAGATTGTTCACTTAAAGAAAGTTGCAAAGAACTAATAGCAGATAAAGCAGAATTTATTTTAAAATCGGAATCATTTATTAATATAAATAGTAAAACAGTTCTCGATATTATTAAGCAGCCTATGTGGATAAAGTCAGAATTAATAGTTTTTAATGCGTTACTCAGATGGGGTAAAGCAAAATGCAGAGAAAACTGTTCTTTCATTTTGACTCCATTCATGCCTTATATTCATTTTTTAACTTTTACTATGGAAGAATTCTCTGAAGGTCCAGCAAAAAGTGGCGTTTTATCCAATTATGATGTTCTTTTGATTGGAAATTATCTTTTGAATAGAAACTCTAATAAACTTCCAGAATGGTGCAATAAAAGAAAAAGTTTACGACATCCGTATAAAATTTGTTCATTGGATTGTTTAATGAGTAAAAAATGGATGAATTGGTGCGGAAATTTGAGTTGTCATATAACTATTGAAAGATGTGATATTCAGTTAAAAGGAATTGGTTTTACTGCTGACATTGAAGCTGGTGATTCATATCACCAGCATATTCCAAAAAGAACCACACTAATCATAGCAACTTATCATGATGTCATTTTCGGGAAAGCAAAAATCAAATATTTGCAAAATATTGGAGAATTCAAAATATTGCTTAATTCATCCATCATATGCAAAAAAGGCATAAAATACGAAATTTGTGTTGATGTGTCGCAATTTCCTCGAAATATTGTCTATTTAAGTTGTGAAAATGGACAAACTTGTTCGTTTAAAACTGAAGATGCGAATTTTATCTTTCATCATCATGGTGGAGTTTCTGAAAATAATTTAATGTTGATGAATATTCATCGACTATTTTACAATTTAATCGAATATTAATTTATTTGTATACTTAAATTTATAACTAAATAGTCATACATGTATCTAAGATGTATTACTATATAATTTGGATTTGAACATAATTAAATGATCTATACAGTTATCGTACATATCATAATCTTTATGTAAGATCTTTGTAAAATCCGATATGTTATAACGAATATTATTAATTCGTAACAAAATTACTGTATATAAAATTTTTCAAAGCAAAACATAATAAATTATAGATTAACTTTTTCTGATACAAGAATGAAATCTACATTTTTTCATGACTATTTTATGAGAAGATATTTTATAAAAACAGTTAACTTAGGCCTATTGTTTTATATATTCGCTTTTTTCTCTGCTTATTCATTCGATTTAAATTAAATATATGCACTAATTATTTAATGTGTATAATTTACTGAACAATGAAGTCAGGATTTAAAATATTTATTGATATGTGATAAATTCATCAATTGAATATAAGGCACCATAACTTATTTTTAATTATATTATTTATTATGTAATTTAAGGAATGCAATCTATAATATTTTAGTTTGCATTAAAAATTTTATCCTCCTTATAAAAATTTATGTTAATACAGTATTAATAATTCGTAAAGTTGTGTATAATAAATATAACTAGATAAGAGATAAGTATACCCGTCTCATTCTGTAAATGTAATAAATTTAGAGAATGAGCCAGATGAGACAGATATATCTATTGTTCCTCATCCATCTCATATCCAGACTTGGCACTATGCGCCTTATTTTTATTCAGTGAAACGGGAAAAGATCTTAGAGGAAAACGTGTAGTAAATTGAACCGAAGCTGAACAAGTGTAATCAAGATTCAAGGAGGCATTGATTTAAACAGCTATAAATGCGCTATAAGTGATTTCTTCTTTACGGTGGATACAACCACCGTAAAGGAGAAATAACTTATAGCGCGTTTGTAGCTCTTTAGACAGTATTATATAAAATCTAAAGAGGATTATTTATATAAATTGAATGAAACATAATAAATAAATAAATTTATATTTATAAAATCCAATGTCTTCTGTCTGTTGTTGTCTGTTGCAAAGACTTCCGCACGGTTTTATCCGTCAGGACCAAATTTGGTCTAGAGACGTCTCTCAATCTCACAAATAAGATAAGCTATACTCGATCGAGATCACCTTAGAGCGTGATATATTTTGTGATGGCAACGAAAATGCCTTCATATAAATCCTTCAAAGTAGTGTTCGAATTCACAAAAATGGACAGTCGCAGCGATATGACGTTTTGTGACGTAATGATGTACGTCACAAAGCTTAAATGATGAATGCTACGAGTATAAAAGTGTTGTACAGTGAGTAGCACTGAACGGTGACGCCACGTCATCAGATAATATGCTGGTTAAATCAACATTAAGATAATCACTGTTAGTAATGAGGTCATGTTATCTTCGCAATGATTTTATGACATCATGTCATTGCGAAGATGAAGTAATCATGATGTCATATCTGGCCAAATCAATTCTAAAATCGGACAAAACAAAAAACAACAAATTTTAAGTACTTTAATTAAAAAATCATATGGCAAAAATAATTCTTCTACTTACTTGTTAGTTCATTATCTATATAGTTTATAATTTCATTTAAACTAATTTAAATTTTATTAATAATCAGGGTGAACTGATGTCATATTGATGTAACAGTTGACACTTAAGAATTTAATTATGTACCAGAAATTCAAGGGCAAACGTCGGGTACATTGGCTAGAAAATTTTAAATACAGAAATCGAAACTTTTTCTTATTTATATTCTATATTATTAAATCGTATTTATATTAATAATAACAATACACTGTTTGTTTTAGTAAATGTATAATTAGTATAATATCAGTTTTTAATTAGTATAATGAATTACAATGGTCAGACTATTTTTCGACATAGGTACCACCACTGTTTAGGCATTTATCGTAGCGAGGCACGAGTGTTTGGATGCCCTCGTCAAAGAACGATGCCTCCTGCGATTGTAACCATTGAGTAACAACGGATCTGACTTCGTCGTCGTCCCGGAACTGCTTGCCAGCAAGAAAGGACTTCAGATGCTTGAAAAGATGAAAGTCACTTGGTGCGAAATCCGGGCTGTAGGGGTTCTGTATTGCGCGACACAGTTTTCTAAGCGTCTCGCAATAACGTGCCGCGTTGACTGTTTGTCCGCGTGCGATGAAATCCACCAGCAGAATGCCATGTCGATCCCAAAACACTGTACACATCAATTTGCGGCACGTGATTATTGCCTTGGCTTTCGTCTTTGTTGGTGATGACGTGTGCTTCCATTCCATCGATTGCAGTTTGGATTCCGGGGTTACGTGACACATCCAGGTCTCATCACCAGTGACGATCCGGCTTAAGAAGGCATCACCCTCTTCGTTGTACCGTGTCAGAAAGTCTAGAGCACTGTCCTGACGTTTCAATCTCTGCTGCTCTATCAGATCGTGAGGAACCCATCGAGCACACAGTTTTCAGAATTTCAGTTTTTTTGGACACAATCTCGTGCAGAAGTGATCTGGAAATCTGAGGAATTTGCAGGGAAAGTGTCGTTATGGTGAAACGTCTGTTCTCCATAATCTTCGCGTAAACTGCTGGAATCAAATCTTCATCAATCAGAGATGGCCGCCCACTTCGTTCGTTATCGTGAACATTTTCACGTCCTTCATTGAAGTGCCGCACCCACCTTCGGCCATGGAATCGCTTATCGCATTGGGACCGTAAACTTCACAAATTGTCTGAATTTCACAAGCTTTGGTGTTCCTCGCATTGAGAAATCGGATGACCGATCGTATCTCGCATGCGGCGGGATGCTCGATT
>WUQG02013221.1:0-32142 GCA_011317285.2 Androctonus mauritanicus | reverse complement strand
TAGATTTTCGAAAGGATTAGAGTTATTCTAGCGATAACTATTCTGCAGATTAAACCGAAAGTCGTGCAACCGGCCCTGAATGACATAAAAGTTGTTTGAAGAAAAATTAAATTACATTTTATAACAGTAATCTTGTCTAATCATTTTTTTTTTGTCTATATGTATAGCAAACCATCAAAAAATATCTCAAAACAATATATCAGTAAGTATCCAAATTTTGGATAGTTAGTTCTATACACATATTCTATATCCAAAATATGTATATAGAATATTGATCTTGAGGTATTCATATGCTCTTATTAAGGCTTAAAATAATAGGCCTTAATGGGATGATGGCACCTTAAGATGACGGCCTTCGAAATTTAAAAAAGTCTGCATCTCTAAAACTATTTGTTACACATGAACTATTTATATTCTTTGAAATGGCTTTTGCGCAGAAAATACTTACAATGTTTTTTAACATCGATAAAAACTTATATTTTTAACTGCTAATGGTAAACAATAGCTTGAGAAAACTGATCACCATAAGCAATATATTCTTTATTCTTGATTAACGATGGCAAAAGGATAATCCACTGAATATAAAGTTCGCATTTCTAAAGAAGTCACGATATAAACAGGTCAGAATGATAAATATTTGGAGGATAAATGACAAACTTATATTATGCACAATTTCTAATTTTGGAATATATTAATTCTTTACGACATCAACTCATAATGTCAGCTTTACGAAATAAAAGAGGTTTTATTTTATTATGCAGAGAACTTGAGACAAGACCTGAATAAAGTTTGATTTAATTACGACATTAAGCAGTTTAGCCACGGTCTGATAAATATTCCTAGTCTCATTAACAAGAAAGACATAAAATATTTAAGAAAACATCATATTGTAAAATATTAAATATAACTAACATAAGAAAAGAAATAAGGAATAAAGACTGATAAATATAGGAATGGTAATCAATAGGAATCAATTAAGATTCTCTGGAAAAATTCTTAAGCTAATATAATCATTAAGTGGAAGAAGTGGGTCACTTTCCCCATGCGTTATATAATAGAGAAGTAAGTTTAGAAAATTATAAAAAGTTATTTTATCATTTTTAACTGTAGCTTGTGTCAGGAATAATAAACACTATTAAGAGTAGTTATGATAATTATCTGCATGGAATCTGATATATATATATAGATCCTATTACCGGTCGATGAATATAGAACTGTAAAGAGTCTATATATATAATCTTAATATAATCCGAAATATAGAAAAGTCATTAAAACTCTTAATAATATTTTCAAATCAACGATTTAATGAAAAATAGACTAATCCAAGAGTTCTTTAAAATGAGTCAAATACGATATTTAAATTAATTAAATACTTATGAGATACTTTACTTAAAAAGATAAGAAAGGCATTCTCAATGCATAATATACTGGCGGCCGAATGACCGAGTGATAACGCTTTGGGGTGCCACGCAAGAAGATCAGGGTTCGAAGCCCAGATCCGGTATCTTCTAAAAAGTTTTTTCTGGATTCGGGGGCCGGCCATCAGCGTCCTTCACCATCTGACCCTCCACTGGTATGGGTGCAACCGGTGGTTGGAACTGGTCTGCCTCTTAATAATCTCTCTGATTGGAAAGTTGCGCAAAAATGTAAGAAAAAATCTTTATAATATACTGAGAATAATAGAAAATTGGTTTGGTTCAGCTTGCTTTACGTTTGTGGCATAATGATCAAATTGTGTAAAAACAATAGTGCAGTTAAAACACATATATGTAAAAAGAATAATGGAAAATGACTTTTCAATTTGATGGAAGGCCGTGTTGCATATTATATCTACACGCTATATAAAGCATTCTATATATACAGTATTGTGTAAGTTGAGGAAATATGCCAACATTTTCTTTCAAAGCGTGTAATTTGATCTGCTTGACTTTAGAAATAAGATTTGTTTTTCAGAATAAATTATGAATATTAAAATAATGGAAAAATAGAAAAAAACTTTCAAAAGTTGAAATAATTTCAAAAATTTAATAATAAAAAAAAGGTAAGCGAAATGCCACATTATTCAATATGTCAAATAATACGGTAATAGCTATAGAATAATATATTACTATATTCAAGATACTTTTAAATAGAAGAGTAAATATAGAAATGAATAATACGTAAAGATTAGGTAATTGTACTAGTATGTAAGACAGTTTTATTTGGTTTTTGAAATATTACCACATTCAAAGACAATAATATATTGCAACATTCGTTTTGACATTCAGACATTCAGATAGTATGATACAATATTGATCATTTTCAATAAGCTGGGTTTCCGAAATGATCTTCATAATATGTATGAATTTTATTCAAATCAGACAGTATTTATACGAGCTATTGCAAAAGAACATATGAAAATCTTTTCTTTTGTTACGTCAATAATATTCACCCGATGTTGATCATTTTTTAATAGGCTTGGTTTTCCAATGAGTCCCAATAACATATGTGAATTTTATTCAAATAGGGTAAAATTTACAAATTCACTATAAGTATTTACCTTTGTTATGATATTTTTGTACAGATGCCGAACAGACAACGGACAAACAATGGGCAAAATGCAACGCCGAATATTATATCGGTGTTTATTCAGAAAATTACCTCAATATCAATCAAACTACCAAATTTCAAATTAATAGCAAAACATGAAACATAATGGATGCATTCAAGATGGAAAAATAATTACAAGATGTAGGTAATTCATGATATATATGAATACCTATATGTCCATTAGTGTAGTATAGTCACATAGCGTAGATACGGACACATTATGTCCATAACTACGCTAATGTGAGTGAATGTATATCCGTCCTTCCCAAATTTAATTTTGAATAGTAATCAATTAAAAAAAATAACAACGAAAACTTTCGACTGTCATTTTGCTAGCTATTACCTGATTTTCACATAAAAATTAATAGATAATTGCGAGAAATCGAAGCTATTTATCAATTGTCTTTCAACATCGATTGATAGCATGAACATAAGACAAAGCCCCTATATTATCTTTCTATTAAAATAATGAGTTATTTGTATCAGTGAGGCAGGGGCGGACCATTAACTTGGAGGTCCTGGACTAACACTGTTTGAGGACCTACTCAATTAATCCAAGTTTGGGTTAGTTGTGACGACCATTCTCCTTGGTGGCGACTCATTTGCCATTTTGTCGAAAAACTGTTGTTTACCTTTTTTCTAATAGGAAAATTATAGGCAACAGATATCAAATAACTTTTTTATTTATTTGATGCACTTTGATATACAAACTTTTATATACTGTTATAATGAAAAAAGATTTTTGTGTATGTAATGTATTTTCACTGATTTAAACTTTATCTAGGTACGAAAAAATTTGTATAATTTATTTTTTCTTAAATTTTTAATTTAAATTGTGTTATTTTTAATTTTTTAACCGCGAAGGGAGCCCTTTAATTGAACAGGGTCTCGCGGTTATATCATACAATGTATTAACACATCACAATCGTCAGCCGCAAACGAATCGAATATGGTTGGTAGTATTGGCCGTCACTTTGTAGAAACGATTCATCGTAGAGAATAGAAACAGTTTATGTTTACACAGAGAAATATTTATTTTCACAATTCAGGATTTGACTACAATGTCATATTAAGATAAGCTACTTTAGATATCCTTAGTTAGTTCACCTGAGGATGACTTTATAATCAGATCCCCGGTTATTAAAATAAATATTTTTCTGTGTAAATAGAAACTGTTTTCTGTTCTCCATGATCAAATTTACTCGATTTACAAGAGCTAAACTTAGCTGGTCATGTGTTATCTGATTCTGGTGTCGTGCGTGCGTTTCTAGTGGCGTGTAATATTGTAACACAATGTAACTTTAGATAGCGATAAGTAGGAAAAATGTCTAAAAGATACATTGTGAATAGTACATTTATTTTCCATTGTGAATATTACTGAATTCTAGGAGCCGATTTTCCTGATTTCCCGACCAACTTTTTTCTGGATTTGGGAATGAGAAAACGAAAAAAATTCCTGAGAAAAGACGGAAGGAATTCCCGCCCGGAAACATTAGTGTTCTATATTGTTGAAACATGATTAGTGTACTATATTGTTGAAATAGCATCGCTTCTTTCTCTCTCTTTTTTTTCTTCTTGTTTCATTCGGATTTCCAACCAGAATTTATTAAACGACCAACTATTCAAAAGCCCATTCAGAAATGCCTTGATATCCGGTCGGATCAGATATGAAGATAGAATGATTCACCATCTCCAGTGACATCTGAATATTATTTTGAATATTTAAATTCTTGCAATTATAAAACTGTTCCATCTCATCTTATAATATTTTCATTAACTTTAAAATTTTCTACAAAGTATGGTTTTTTTTGGTCAACAAATAACGTCACTTTCTATTCTGGAAGACTACTAAGTGGCGGGACGAAACAAGCCATTCCACATGCTACCCACCCCAGCGGAGGTGTCAGCCAGATTGTGGAGATGAGGATCGACGGACCGGATTCTGATCCCTATGATAAACATTTTCAAGTGGTGGGATCCAAGACTCGAACCCGAGTCTTCCGGAATGGAAAGCCAAAGGTTTTAACGCGGCCAGTTCGGCTGATAAAGCATGGTTATCCAAGCCATCAAGCATAAATGATCCTGCACTGCTTTATTTTAAATAAATCATTTGAAAATTTTGGTTATCAAGAGATATATATATATATTTGAACACTCTAATACATTATATCAGTGCTTGCCAGATTTTTGTATTGGATGATATCAGTATTATTCTTTATAAATTTAATTTATTTATTATCAAGTTGAATTTTATGACGGATAAAATATATAATATTAAAAGCGAATTAGATTAAATTTAGCCACACAGTTATCTCATTTGTTACCAATGTCTGTTACCAAGTCATTGCGTATACTTAGCGCCATCTTTTGTCAAAAATATAAAATAAAATTTGAAAAAATCAAATGCAATCCTATATAATTTAAAGATACTTACAGGATTAACTATGTAAGGTGGCGTTGTCCTTTAACAGCAGGACAGGAATGCTAAACTTCAGAAAATCTACTAGTTACTTCAAAAGTTATTAGTAGGGAGCACATATCTTATAAGATGTTCTTTTGTGTATCCTCCATTTCTTTTATTCCTTTTATTTTCAAAAAGTAGTTTAAAAACTTATTTTAAAATATAATAAACTTATTTTTTTTACTGAAAAATTAAGTGATGCTCAGCTACAACTATAATTTTACGTATTTACAGTATTAATGCAATTAATGGTATTCTGTTTTAATCCTCAAATTAATTTAAGAAAAATATTAAAACAGTGTTACTAACATTGTAATGTATATCGGTTGAAACAATTTCATTATTGCAACCAAAAATTTAAAATATTATTCAAAATACGAAACGAAATGATTTTCGGTGATTTTTGATTTATGCTATAATTCTATTCTTATCATAAAAACCTTTTATCGATAAATTATTTTATTCTCCGATTTATTTTTCTCATAATTACAAGAGTACAGAAATATCGGCCTGATTGGCCGCGTAGACTTTATCATTCTGGACCGGGTTCGAGTCTCGAGTCCCACATCTTGAAAAGATTTATCATGGAGTCCGGGCCCGGCCCGTCGATCCCCGTCCTGTACAATCCGGTTGTCCCCTCCGCAGAGATGGGCAGCCAGAGGAAGGGCTAGTTTCGCCCTGGCATTGTAGTACTCTTACTGAATGGAAAGTGGCGTCATCTATTGACAAAAAACAGTACAAAAATTGTTTAATTTCAAGTGTAAATATAACAATTTTTAATTAACTGCACATAATAATATTATATATTAAATATAAAAATGTAAATTTCGTGTGACTGTTTTGGTATTTTATTTATTTTTAAATAAATAAAATATAAAAGCAATACAATATAATATTATATATAGCATATAATTAAAATTTTTCACGACAGATGGAACCACATATCACATAATTTAAAAAATTTAAACTTGTGTCATATTACTTATAAAAATATTTAATTAAAAAACATTTACTTAATTAACTAATTAATAAATTAGTTAATTAAGTAAATAATAATTAATATGCATATGACGTAAATTTCTAGATTTCAATATTTGATATTTTTTTATTAAAAATTGCTTTATAAACACAAATCGGGTAAATAATATAAATTAAATTTATTAAATTCCGATTTCATAATGGATTCGATGTTTATTGTTGTCAGTTGACAAAATTTAATATCGAAAAATATTCATTTTAAAATTAAGATTTATATATATATTTAATCGAATTTTAATAGAAAGGATAATATTTTGATTTGAGTTACTAAAAATTAACTATTGCAATAATCGAAAATTAATAAAGACTAATTTAAATTTTAAAATTTTAAGCGACAGATGGCGCTATAATAAAAATTTAAAAATTATACAATTGTTTTCTGAAAATTGTTTCGTATTCGAGGGGAACAAGTTCATACATAACCACCAAAGGAAGAGAACAATAAAAAGAAAAAATAAATTTATTTACATATAATTATTCTTAATTAAAACAGAAAAGATATAATTATTATTTTTAAATTTTATAATATAAAAGTTGAATAAAGATTCTAAAAGTCTTTCTTAATTTTTCATAAAAATTATAATGAGTGTTACCATATTCAAATAAATATTTCTGTAATTAAGATTTCTCATTGAATATAATGATAAAAACTAAAAAACAAACAAAAAAAAGATACTAAGTTAACTGAAAGGAGAACGATATAGAAATTTTAAAAAGGATGAAAAATTTAATTACAAGTCATTAAAATTTGAAAGAAGATTATCCAAACAAGACTTTTATTTCATAATTAATAATTTTGTAAATGTACAATAACACAAATTTTAAATAAAATTAATTGTAATTATCCATCACTGTCGATGAACACTGAAAATTTAATGAATCCGAATTGTTTAATACATCAAAAGAAGTAAATTGAAGTTATAATTTTATTTCGTCTAGATAATGAAGAAATGTGTGAATTATTAATAATAATCTTAAAGAATATCCTCTCTTAAGCATCGTGTGCAAATTTATCCGACCATTTTCTCTATCGGTTCTGTCATAAACTTTATCAATTTTCGTTTAATTCCATTTGACAATAACAACTGTTACATTTAATGAGATATTCTTATTAATATACCAGAAAATAAACATAAATGGTTACATTTACAGTACGATATTGGATAATGAGGAAACTTATTTCTTTTGTTTGAAAGAACAAACAAAACCTCTAGGAATTAATTTATTAAGGACAATAAAATTATTGTAATTTTATTTTTTACTAAATTTAAACATTGTATATTCAATAACAGTACAGTTTATCTTTAAACTTATAAACAGAATAATCGAAGACAGCAAAGTTCAAAGGAATACTATTGATACAGAATGACTCTATTGAATTTTCTCTATTAAATACGTACGCCGCTTATGTTCTGGATCGTATTTCTAGCATTAAATTCATCAATAATTTAATGTAATTTATAACAATAGTCAGTCAATACCAATCTTTATAAATTTTCTTAGTAAATCTTTTCATTTACTTGTTAGTAATGTAATGACGACACTGTGACGCTATGTTTAAATTTATGTTACGATTATCATTATAATTCGAAAACAAAATCAATAATTTATTACTTTAAAAATTAAATTAATCAATTAATGATTAAAACAATAAAAATTATTCTTTTATACGAAAGTTAGTGTTTTAAAAAATAATTTACTGTATATTAATATATTAATTCAAAATGTATGCATTTAATTTATATATATTTTTTTATATTTAGCATTAATAATGTTGCAAGAATCGTGATTATCGAATCCGAAACTTTTATTTTAAAAAATGCATCCATGAAAAAAACAGAATATAAATTTGTATTTAAATTTTTATCGACAGATGGCGCCAGAGATGAATAATAAAAATTTTCCTTTTTATTTGTGATGCTTAAATGACTAATACTACATTATAATAATAATAGTATAAAAGTTTTATATAATTTATTAAAACTTTTTTTATAAAAAACGATAAAGATTAATCGATAATATAATTATTGTATTGATAAAAGCCAAAAGCAAAAGCAAGAGCAAACGACAAATTTTTAAATTATTCGTTTTGACAATGTTGCCAAACGTGATGTGCAAAACAAAAAAATTAATTATCACAATGCAATTTTTCTTATTTACAGATTAAAATTTAAATTTTCATAATAATTTATCAAATTTTAACTGGAAATTTTATAAATGTAATAAATTTTACAGTTAAATATTGTAATCTTAAAAAAATAAAAAAATAGATTGTCTAAGAATAGTGACTAGCTTACCAGAGTGAATGAATTAGCGAACGAAACTTTAAACTTCAAACTATGAATGGGTTATTTTAAATAAAAATATCTTTTTTTGATGCTGGTTTTAATTAACAAAGCCAGGTGAAGGATCAGAGAATAGAGAGAAGCTTTGTTTCGGGGATTTCTGCTTAGACTGATGAATAAACAAAATATCTTAAGCAATTACAGTTTTCTTGAGCATTTCAAATTGCTATTTTGTGGATTATAGAGGTTTATAAACAATATTGGCAAAATGCTTTTGTTCTAAATCAAATATGCAAAATGTTTTTTAAGTTATCGATTAAAGAGATAACAAATAAGTTATTATGAAGTTCATTCTGGTCCTACAAAGAAAAATTACTTTGCTAGTTTCAAAACTAAAACATTTATACTAAATTAAGTCTCTAAAACTAATTTTATTTCTCCAGAATTCTGTTTGATGAAAATTTGCAATTATGGCGGTTCTTACAGTTTCATAAATGAACTTTTGTAATCAACTTATCTCAGCATTTTTCCCCAAAAAAAGTGAATTTTCGGCTTACTAAGCAGAAAGTGAATAAATTTTTAATGCGAGAAAATAGCTTTGACATTCTATTAAACAGCAAATATATATATATATATATATTAGATACAAAGATGTTTTACTTTGAAACATAGTCCAGTTCGGAGCTGATTAAGTTAGTTACTGGAAGCTGACAATCAACTATAACAGGTTATTGACTTCTCGAATAACGTTAAATTTAATATTAAATTTAAATCGAAGAAGAATTTGAAAAGTTTTCAAGTGCTGCTTTCATATTCTTCTATGAAAAATTCAAAATTCGGGTTGACAGCCGAGCTACTTGTTATATATTCAATTACTGTATTCGAGCTATCAGCTGTGTAAACTTTGTTGGAACATCGTCTAAACATATCGAGATATGCAGAAAGAGGAACCATTGCCATTAAAATGCCCTAATACCAAAAATATATATTTGCTTTCTGCATTAGTGTAGCATCGATCTACAAATATCTTTCAACTAAAAAGTAATTTTAAAAATGGAATAATTTTATACTTATTCCTATAAAACCGGAACAGAAAATTTCACTTTACAAATCCTTTTTTAATCTTGAAAATTTCAAAAAGGAAATCGTAAAACCGTTCGAGAAATCAAGAGATTTATTGAGTTTTAGTGTAATAAATTCTGGTTTCTTGAGCAACTTTTAAGAGTTGCGTTTGAAACTTTTAAGATCGAAAACTTTCATCAATCACTTTCGATATTTATTTATTTTTTTTTTACCTTGGAGATTCACACGATTCGGATTTTTAGAACAAAGTTTCTAATAATCCTGTTTGTAACACTTTCATTGAAAGATGTGCACGATTGACCTAACTACGGTTGCGTGAAGTGAAGACGAGTTTTCCGTTTTACGCGAGCGTATGATAAATTATAGTTCCGCCTGGAGTTAAAAAAAATAATAACAGTGAAAGGAAAATATATATTTAATTTTAATAG
Source organism: Androctonus mauritanicus (assembly GCA_011317285.2). NCBI lineage: Eukaryota > Metazoa > Arthropoda > Arachnida > Scorpiones > Buthidae > Androctonus > Androctonus mauritanicus. The sequence goes on along the minus strand of WUQG02013221.1, from coordinate 22,258 downwards.
AGGCTTGTTACTCATAATTAAGAATATTTATTAGCATATTTAAAATATACTTTTTCATTTTTCTACTCTAGTAATTTATAAAATTCTACGCGACATTTTTTATATATGCATGTCAGAAATTTTAAACAAACAAAATATGTCATGTATAATACATTAAATAATAATTTTAGAGAATCATAAAACACGAAGAAAGTAAGTTTTATACATTCGGCATGTGGATTATTTATTCAATCGCTGAATAATATATAATTAATGCTATAATTATTTAATGATCTTTACGTCATTTCGGCTTGAACGATCGCAAATCCGAGCCCTAGACCTTATACTATTCCTAGTTATCGTGGATTTGTCTATAGGATAATGTGTATTTTATGTTAATAACGCTATTTTCAACACGATGCTGCATGTTAATGGTTCTAGTTTATCTCCCGAAAGCCACGCAGATTATAGGTTTGATTAATGCTTTAGATGACCCATATTTAGGTAAACTTGTAAATTTATGCATTATTAAAAATTTATCAATTAAATTTTACAACTCTGTTGTTATCACAATCACGATAGTCGTGACTCCATTTTAAGTATCAACAATTTTATCTCTTTAATGAGCTAAAGATTCCAAGCATATAAATAAGTCAACGTAGAATGTTACAAGATCGTCGAACTTATTCCATCTATCCAATAAAAAGATATTATTGTGATTAAAATATTTCTGATCTCGATCTTAGAATAAAAACATAAATAATAATTATTATTTTTTCACGGTTATTATAAAATAGAAAGAATATTTTTCTCTGATATAAGATTATTTGAACAAATTTAGAGGAGAAAAACATTTTATTAAGTAAAATGAAAATACATGTATTTTAATAAAAGTTTATATAGAATATAATATTTATTTATAAATTAATAAGCTAAGAATATATTTTGATCAACAGAATTTAAAAAAAAATTACTTGGACTCCACATAGAAGTCCAAGTAACCCCTCCTCACCGCAATACCAGGGTAAACTCTGGTATGAATCCTAGTCAACGGCGCACTTGCATCTTTATTTTTTCTATGGAGAATCAACTCAAAGACACAACAACAACAACAGAATTAAAAGAAAAAATATATTAAAATTATATATACTTAAGAAAATCATCCAATAATAATAATAATTATTATTATAATTATTATAATTATTATTATTAAATAATTATTAATAATCAATATTAATAATAATAATTATCAATATTAATCTTACATACTTATCAATATTAATAATTATTATTATTATTAATATTGATAAGCAATATTATGTATTGATAAGTCTTTTTATATATTATGTAAAACATTTTTTAAGTAATTGATGTAATTAGTTAACAATAAATAAAGGAGAAAAGTTATTTTTAATTTTTTCAGGTAAAAGAACTAACGACTTTTTGAATCGCTACTTTACTTGATATTTATATTCATAAATAGATAAAAAGAAAATTTATTCCTTTTACCTTAATAATACAATCAATATTTACTTATATCTTATCATCTAAACTGTTTATAATATTTATTAAATACGGTTATCGATTATGATAATGTTTGAATTATTGACCACTTGATTACTAATGATATAAGCCAAATGAACGTTTGTTGTTTTGTTTATTTTACAATCTATCAGTTATTCCAATAGTATATTTGGAGATTTAAAAAAATCGTTTAGTAAATTAGCTAACTTTATAAATATAAAATTGCCTCTAAATTACTTTTGCATATTCATATTTATATGATTAAACTCCATTAATGTCTAGACTATAGTACTTAGTTAAATTCAAAACTATCTAATTATTTAAGTGATTTTTAAAGTTAAACATGCTATGACTAATTTTATTTATTCTTAATTTGTAGATAATGTTGATTTAATAACGCTTTATTAATGCAGTTGCTTAACTTGCGAGAGCGGCTGGATAACAAAGCAATAGTTGCGATTTTTACTATTAAAAACTACAACTGTATTTTTTTAATTAAAAAAAAGTTATATCATTTTATCGAACAAAAGTACTAAGGCGAAAATCCTTCGACTTTAATTACAACTCAGTAAATATTGGAAAAGATCCCGTTGGTTTTTAGTTACAAAAAAAAAGAAGCCGTAAAAAAAACTTGTCCTTTCTGAGTTTTAAACAGTTACCGCTAGATGGCCGAGAAGCGCGGCCGGTACGACGCATGCCCGAGAGGAAGAAGTAAAAGAGCTTGGAGATCTGACGTCAGTCGGCTGTGTATGTTTGAGGGTGTATCTCGTGTCAGATCTTCTCTGAGAGGTGGACAATGTGACGTAATTAACTGGACACTGTTTGCTATCATTCGTCGCTCGATTGATGTAACATTGTTAGTGACGTCACGTCATTAGACATTCGGCGCGATGTTATTGACGGTGATGACAGGATCGGCTGTTTGTCGTTCGTTCTTCGCTTTATCTCCTGAGAAGCTATGGTTCTTAACAGTATTCGGTGGTTTGTTATTGTCCAGCGTGTCATGCGCTATTGTGGGAGGTAAGAACTTTTCGCAATTTGTAAACAAATTTCTGTCCTAATTCCGAAAGAAAAACAAAAACAAAAAGAAAAAAGATAAATAAATAAACGTCGTAACGTGTGATCTGGATTATAAATCATCTCTTTTAGTAATGATCACGTGTGCTTCTGACAGAATTACACATCAATTTTCGCTAATTAAATGCCATTTACCAACTTTACTCTATGTTAATTACTGTATTATTGATAACGGCAACCTATGTGTTTCGTGTTGTGCATCATTATTTTATTGCTACTGAACTTAATTAGATGTTAACAATACTAACCACTTTTATTTATAACAATAATATTAATAATAATAATAATATCGAAACACTACAGAAGAAGAAAGTTGACATAACTCGATGTTCATAGTTACGTGTCATTAGTGACGTGTTTAATGACGAACAAGAATTAACTGACTCGTCCGAGGTAATTATCAATTGACATTTAACTCGTTAAAAAAAAGAGCTTACGATAAGAGCGAATTTTGAGCAAAATTCGCATTAACAAAATAAATTTGCAGCCATGCTAATTGAAATCTCTTTACGAGATCTTAATAGCTAAACCATAATGGGTACAGAGCTTATGTTTACTGTTTTTTTTTTTCCTTAACGTCGTTAAACGGGCCGTAATCATCCAATCGTATGTGTGTCGGGTTAATTACGAATGGCTTTCGAGGTTATGGTCTCGAGGGGTGGTTGGTAAATTAGGGAGAACGCAAGCATTCGGATCTAAACTTTGATGATGATTAACCGCTAGCTGGGCAAACCATCGTCGACTCGGCATGGCGCCGAATTATGAGTTCGAAATGTTGGCATATCGCTTGTTGATCGTCACGTGCCAGCTGTCGCCCTTCCCACCACCACCTGCGTTGGTGAGGGTTCCAAGCGCCATCTGGCACCGTGTTGGCACCGTTTATATGACGTCACCGTCTGAGCTGTAACCGACTCATCTCGATAACAATGACAGCAATTTTTCTCTGTTCGATTTTGTGGAAACGCAAACACTACGATTCCAATTGTTGTATTCTTGTATAAAACCCGTCAGTTTTTACGTATTTTAAGCTGTTTGTAGACTGTTTTGAACGATTTCGACCTAAATGCTTTGTGTAATCGCAGCTTTCTGGGGTAATGCTCCTAATCGCCGGGGTTGGCAATTGTTTAAGCGTCTCTTTCTCTTTCTCTCTCCCTCTGCGAAACTTGTACGGGGCGTCACGAATATACACGCCCCTGTTTTTGTTTGCTAACCATCAACTTCATTCACCTGAACGTTGGCGGAACTCACCTGAGCGCTGATGTCACCAGCTGAGCGATCGTTAGAGCAACAAACTGACCTTATCAAAATCGTAAACAGACAGTCGACGGCAACGTTCGATAATTAAAAACGTCCGCTACAAAATCGAGGAACGTCGCTCCGTCATCGAGAAAGGGGGAACGTAACGGGAAAGCGTAGACGAACTTCATTAATGGAGCCACCTCATTAGCTTCCGGTTAATTCAGTCACGTGTCTATCGGTTTCATTTTGGAGCCGACGCATTTCCGGTAAACTTAATCGCGTGTACGATGTCACACAAAGTAAACAACCGAAGAGCAATAACAAACAACAATCAACAACAACACGCGTTCGGTAGTAGATTTTATTATTAAAAACATAGAAATTCAATATCGTAATAACGTTTCGTGTTAAATTGTTCGGCAAAATTTCACGTTTAGATTACCTCCGAGTTAACAGGATTTTAAAAGGGCATCTTTTAATTTAACAGAAAATTAAACAAGACAAACGTTATATTACGCGAACGTTTAAAAGCAAACAGTTTTCAAACTAAATTGCTTTTAAAAGTTGCCTAAAAGCAAAACATTGTAACTTGTAATCAAGCGATGTGTAATCCAGTTTGTTCTATTAGATCAATACCATTATAAGTATTACTTTTGTTACAGTTAAATCTACTTGCACACAAGTTTTAGTCGAACGAAGCAATAACTTAATAAAAGTCGACGACACAAAAAAGTTGTTAATATTATTTTTTTTTTATTTTTGCTCTCGCAACACGTAAAAACACAAGTTTAGTTTTACAAAAGTAAAGTTTGATTTATCGATTTATCGAACAGTTGATCGATACGATTTTCGAAACCTTTAATAATAATACTTCTCAATTCTTACAAACCATACATAAAATTAATGTTTTTTTGCCAACCTCACGCTATGGAAAAGTTAATAAAGAGCGATTGTTGCAAGGTAGAGAATGGTGTGCGGCGTTTAATTGGGTGATCTATTGCTCCGATGACGCACGATTAACACGTGACCAATCGTTTGCATTAGTTTTGCCATCTACTGCTCGGATGACGCATAGTTAGCACGTGAGTGATGGTATAGCAATGTCTGTAGGTAACGCGCACGAACGTCGCAAACAAAAAAACACTTTTAAAATTAGAGCGTTTAATAAGCGCACACAAACCGTGAGAGGAATTCTTATTTTAATAAAAACAAAAAAAACATGTCATCGGCGATTTCTACCAAAACAGTTTTCTCGTTTTATAATTAATAAAATCTGGTATGCCAATCTCTTAAAGCATCGCTTTAGAATGGATTTTTAATATGAATTTTTTTTCTTCTTGGAAACGCGATAGTCGAGAGAACTTTTATTCTTTTCGTTCTTCTTTTTTGTTAAAATAAAACTTTAAAGAGAGTTTTTAGATCCGATATCTTTGATTCAACTATTTATTGTTCTGTTTTCAGTCTTTCTCCTCCTCCTCTTTAAAAAAAAAAAAAATAAGTTTCTGTTCGAATATTCGCATAACTCGAAAAAAATTTTTTTTGTTGCATTCCAAGTTCGGAGTGAAGTTTTCAAACCGAAACATACTTTTGTACCAATAAGTGTTTTAACGATTGGAAAGAGTTTATTTGCTCTAGTAGTTCGAGATTGCAAAAAGTCATTTGTCTTTAGCCAAAGAAAGAAGGGGGAACAAAAATGAAATGCCGCTACGAAATGACAGATAGACATTACAAAGAAAGTCGTTAAGCTTAGTTCCCTTTACGTCCGTTAGGCGTCGCATGGTGATAGATGGATGGAAGGAAGAAATGATTTCTAATCGAAATGATTCTGTCCGAGTTAAATGTTAAGATTTTCATTTAAAGTCATTCTTCTGTACTGGTCTCCAGCAGTTTCTTCACGCTAAATTAATTTTAATTTGACAATCGAATTATTCTTCTATCTCTCTTTTTTTCCTAAAAAAAATTCTCATTTAAATTTTTACTAACAAGGGTTGCGTGTCTTTTTTCCCCTCCTTACAGTTTTCCCAGTTTATGGAGAAGGAATTTTTTAAATAATTTTTATCGTTATCGTTCTTGTTGTATTTAGTGGTTACACATCATAAAACAATTTTCCGATTTAGGAAAAAGTTTATTTTCTGTTTTATGCACGAAAAACTATCTCGTTATATGCTTGTTAAAGCTCTAGCATAAGTTTATTTATGTTCTACAGTTTATTGTAAAATAATACCTAGATATATGAAGGGTATTTCTGCCATGCGTATTACTTAGAATTAATATTTATTTTTAGGATATTTTTTTAATCGCTTTCACCTTCAAGATCCCGTTTCAAAACAACTGATAAGGATTGTTATGAAACAGCATCTGGAGTTGAAATGTTAAAAACAGTTCCACAAAGTGTTTTTCGAATACTGATAAAAAATGCCGTCCTGTTTGCTGTGTTTTATTGACAGTACTCATAGGTATTGTCAACAAACACAGTTCGCAAACACGTATTTTGTCGTGCATATCATGTTTACACATAAACTTCATAAACATTATTTACACTTATATTTTGAAAAGGCCATTGCTTATTCTTAAACAAGTTTTAAAAAAGCTATTTACAAGTATAGTTTACAAAGTAATATTAGTTACAACAAGTTTCACAAATTATTGCTTACAACTATAGCTGACAAGGTACCAATGCTTACAAACACGCTTCACAAATCATTGCTTACAAGTACATTTTACATGATATTATTGCAAACATGATTTACAAATCACTGCTTACATATATAGTTCATAAAATATCATTGAAAACACACTTCACAAACTACTGCTTATAAATATAATTCATATGGTTGCATTGCAAACTAAATTTCTTTTAAAAGTTGCCTAAAAGCAAAACATTGTAACTTATAATCAAGCGATCTGTAACCCAGTTTGTTCTATTAAATCAGTATCATTATAAGTAATTAATTTTGTTACAGTTAAATTTACTTGCACATAGTTTTAGTCGAGCGAAACAATACTCAATAAAGTCGACGACAGAAATTTCACAAACCGTTGCTCATAACTGTATTTCATAAGATACCATTGCAAACACGCTTCACAAATCACTACTTACAAGCACAGTATACTTGACAAATTACTAATGCTTATTAAACACGCTTCACCAATACTGTTTACAGTATAGCTGACAAATAACATTATTTACAAATACGCTTCACAAAACATTGTTTATAAGTAACTTATATTTTAAAAAGTAATATTGGTTATAAACACGCTTACAAACTACTGTTTACAAGTATATTTTACAAGTTTCCATCGCAAATATGATTCACAAACCACTGCTCACAACTATAGTTCATAAGGTACTATTGCAAACATCCTTCACAAATCACTGCTTACAAGTACAGTATAGTTTGCAGAGTACTACTGTTTAATAAACACGCTTCACAAACACTGCTTATGGATATAGTTCGCAGAGTACTACTGTTTAATAAACACGCTTCACAAACACTGCTTATTGATATAGTTCGCAGAGTACTACTGTTTAATAAACACGCTTTACAAACACTGCTTATGGATATAGTTCGCAGAGTACTACTGATTATTAAACACGCTTCACAAACACTACAGATATAGTTCAGAAAGTATTGTTGTTTGAAGACATATTTCATAAACTACTGTTTACAACAAATCTCACAAGCACACTGTATACGAGTACAGAGTACGGTTTACAAATACAGAGTGCACAGAGTACTTTTGAACTTCCTAGAAAGTGCATTTCAACATAAAATTCGGCTTTGCAATTATTTTAGATTCCATCTTACAGAATATTAATAAACATAAAAATCCACTTGTTTATTATCTTGAAGTTTTATATAAATTTAATTCGTTCTCCGTTTGAATGGATGAATACATAATTCGTGATTTATGATAATTTTACGATATCAACGTTTTTTGTTTTAAATTTTGCTCTTATAAAATATTTTATTTGCATCGGATGCAAATTATTTTATATTCCAAGAAATCTAAAATGAGTTTTGAAGTAGCGAAAATAAAGATAAGATAAAAATTTTTATTAGATTTACCAAAAATAATTCCAGATCAATTTTTCTAAAACAGTTTGAATGCAACTGAGATTTTTTGGAAATTTTTGTTTTATTTTCTTTGCTATTCTTTACGTTATTAAAGGTCGAGAAAGCTTTAAACGAGATTACCAGTGCAAAATCTTAACGTAGTTAACATACCGAAAGTAGAATCCTCGCCATTCGTAAGCCATTTAAAATCTTATCTACATAAAGAACAATAAGTTAATTAGAATATTTTCACGAAATTAAGATAAGTCACTTTCCATTATCGTAGCCGGTGAAAGTGCCATCTGGATTTCATTCCAAGAAAACTGGAAGAAAAAAAAAAGTCTGTTAATCACGCCGAAAGAAAAAAGGTTGTTTTAAATCAACAGCTGCACTTTATGCCGTTCGCAGAGTTGTTCTGAAAAGTTCAGTTTAAGTTATTTTTCTGCAAATGAGAGAAAGGATAAATTTTAAAATGACTTAAATATGATTAATAACGGAATCATTTTTAATACTTTTCGTCGGCGTTAATGCTTAACGTGACGGAATTTTTATTTTTCTTTCAGCCGAGTTTTATGCCTTTTAAGTTTTAGACGGGTTTATGGAATCGCATGCATAATATACACACACACATCAGTCGTAATGATTAATGCGTTGCATCCTTCCATAATGGCACTAATAGCCTGTCATGCATACCAGCCACATTTATCTATATCAAACCGCTTTAAAATTATGCCATATAATCGCTAACGAAATTACTAATACGTCGTACGTCTCTTAAAATAAAAATGGAACTGGGTTCGGTCTTCCTTATTATTCTTTTCGAATGCCAAAAATTAATTTTTGTTTATAGGAGAACAGATTTAATTTTACGGATATGTTCCTTCTTTCTACCATTTTTTTAAATGGAGAACATTTGGAGAAACTCATCTAGTACGCTCCATCTGGTGACATTCTCATGTACTAAATGTAAAGACCACTTAAAAGATGTGTTTATTGTTCTAATAGATAGAGAGAGAGAGAACGTTTTAATCGACTTATCTTTCTAAATGTTCTTGTTCCTACTTTAATTTAAACAAATTTAATCAACTTTTTTTTTTTTATTCCGGAATCAATTTGTGGCATTCTTCGAAAGTAGTTTGCAAAATCCTTTAAAAACGTTGAACCGTTTCGCTTTTCTTTCTTTCTTTCCATCGCGTTTGGACCGTAAATTTTGTCTGGAGAAAGGAAAAACCATTTTTCTGTTGACAGAACAGTCGATCCGCTGCTGGATTTAAGCTGATAGAAGCCAAACGAAAAATATTAAATTATTTCAGAAAGAACAATCGATATATATTTAATCTATCTATCTATATATATATATATATATATATATAGAAAGAGAGAAGGAGAGGAACATATAAAAAATATTGTAACTATATTCGAAATAGCAATTATAGATTGTATATTGTATTTTTTTTTCCGTTATCGAATTTCCATAAAATGAAATCCTGTAAAGCGGTCTTCTTTGCATAACATGACTCAAAGAGGAGAAGCGCTCCTTTATCAATATATTATTGTTTTATATAAAAACAGCAAGCAGAATATTTCATCATACAATATTTCAATAGTTAGTTTTTAATTTTTATGTTAGAATACAAAAATTTCGTAATAAGATTTTTCATTGTTATGCTAAACATTTTTCTCTCTAGCCTGATCAATTGAAGGAATTATTAAAGAAAGAAAGAAAAAAAAAAAAAAAAGAGAAAGAAAGAAAGAAAGAGAAAAAAAATTGCAATAAGCAATTTGGCTACTCAGGCGAAGGAAAGTTTTTCCCATTTCTAAACAATCAATCGACAAAAGTGAAAATAATTACCTTTCTTTTTGTCATTATGTGATGAGTTAATAGCAGTTTCACCGTTGGAGTTTTGCTTAAGATTTCTCTCTATTATTGCAGTTTTTGTTATAGACGATTTCTCCTGGGATAAAGAAAAACTTTGTTCTGTGTAACTACTTCTGATTTATCTTACATCAGCAGAGTATTATGAGATAAATTTTTTTAAGAAGCTAGATGGAGACACACATCCTCTTTTAAGTTGGTTGTTTGTTCGAGGCGAAGATGAGAAACACACATTTCCCATCTCTTGTACAAGTTCTTTATTAATAGAATCCTCTTTGCTAAGTTCCTGGAGATCTTAACGAAAAATAAAAATAAAAAAAAAGAGAGAGAGACCTTAAAATTGATTCTTATGAGATTATTGAAAATCGAGTTTCTGGATTAAATTTTCCAATAACTTTTTATTTAATTTAATCGCTATAATTCTATTTCTGTTTATATAGCTAAGATGGAGGTTTCATCAAAGTATTTAAGAAAACTTTTTCAATTTAGTTGAAGTAGAAAAAAACGGAATAAAAGCTTTTACAATTCAGATCTGAAAGGAAATAATATAAAATTAATAAAAAAAATATATCGTCGATATTTAATGCAGCGAAATCATCAAAAATTGATCCATTAAATTTTAATGTATTAAATATATTGCTATCAAATGTTTGCAGTTTGCTTCTCTTTCTGGAAGAAATCTATAACCAATCAAAGAACGCAACGTAATAATTATATATGACTTAACAATAATTGGCATTTTTTTTATATGCTCTGTATAATTTAATGATTAAATTAAACAAAGCATTTAAAAACATGCCAATTATTGTTACATTACGTTCTTTGATTGGTTTCAGATTTCTTTCAATAAGAAAAGTAAACTGTAGACATTTAACAGCAATATATTTAATCCATTAAATTTTATTGAATTAAATATATTATAAGAATATTAAAAATTATTTACATAATTTGATGATTAAATTATACAAAGCATTTTTTAAAAAATTGCCAATTATTGTTACGTCATTTGTAATTATTACGTTACGTTCTTTGATTGGTTGCAGTTTTCCATTAACAGAAGTAAACTGCAAACATTTATTTTATTATAATATGCTATCGGATTAATATCAATATTTAAACAAATAACATTTTTTATTTATTCTGCTTCTAATGAATAATCCGGAAATTTATTTAGCGATTCATTTAATCCGTAGCATTGAATACAGAGATGCAAATAATCAATCCGCTTTGTACGATTAGGACCGAAAACCTTTGATATTCAGTACATATGGTAAAAAAAGAAGGGAAATTTCTTCCATTCAGAACAAACATTAGACACATAGGCATCGTTTAGAAACATATCAAAACGTGAGGTGATCTTTAAAACGTGTGCTAGAGATCTGGAAATCCATTTCGTCACGAAAACTATTTTCTTATACTAGCATTTGGATAAAGTAAAAATGATTTACCCCAGTCAAATAATAGGAATTCCACAATAAGCAAATGATACTTAGAAACATCTGGGATAAATGAAGCATCGTTTACTCGTTTATTTTTTCATATATATATATATATAATAATAATAATAATAATAATATATAAGAATGATCACGAATAATAACAATAAATAACGCAAATAGGATCATTAAATTACGATAAACCATCGGGCGTATCGTCGATATTCATGCTGCTTTATACCATTTTATGATATCTGCGATACTTTTTTTAAGCTATAAAAAAAGAAATATTTATGCTTAAACTGCGCTGCTCATAGTATTATCGAATATTTTTACGACGGCGAAATTTATCTCGGAATTTCATGTAAGTCGATCGTTTCCAATAGAGAATTTTTACATTTACCTAGGCTGGTTTTGATTTTTTGACTAGAGGTTTCTACGAAAAAATTTCCATAATTGATTGGAGTATCGTATACCAACCTTCCTGCACTTGTGACTAATAGGGACTCTACATCGTTGGACTCTGATCATTATCTTTGGATTAAATAAATTCAGTTTATATTTAAAGGCTAATTTTGTTAGCGTATAGAATAATAATCAGAATAAATTCGAAAAGACTTTATAAATGCATTAAAATTTGTTTTTTTTTTTTTAATAAGTAATGTTTTTTTTTACACCACTGCTAGGGATTTCGCTATTTTAATTGATTGCATGCTATACGTTATTAAAGATACAGTTTAATTTTATTATTAATTTTATTTAAAAAAAATATCATATACGCAGATTTGTTTATACTGTATATAAGTTTATTTTACTTATTTAAAAATAAGTAATAATTGCCAGGTTGTGCTTAATAACTTTAAACTGTATAGATTCTGTTAAAATACTGGAAAAGAAAAAATAGCTGTTTGCATTACTCCACTGTTTTCTTGCTCTGAAACTTTATCGCTAATGATATTTTATAATTTTCCATTTTAGTTGCAAGTATATAAGATCTGAAACATAAATAAATATAAAAACTAATGACAAGTAATGTTATAAATATTTTTTTAATAAAAAAACGAAAACTTTCATATGACATAGTTTTAATCATACTGCATAATATATTTTGCATTTCGAATAGTCGCCATCTTGTAATGGGACCACTTAACGGCGTCAAAATTGGCAGTAGTATACATTAGTTAGAAAGGAATCATCATCTAAAATTTGAATGCTCTGCGATGTTTTGTTTTTGTGATATTTTGCAGACTTCTATACTAGTCAGAATGCCTGATAGTTGGACACAATAGAAAAGATTTTTTTTTTTTAACTACTGTTGCAAAAGTAACTAAAATTCTTTCAAACAATCTCAGTTTTATTCAAGCGAAACAAATAGTTTCAGATATATCGATATTTTTAATATTTAGAACGGCATTATTGCTACTTCCATTTGCCATTCTCAAAATTAATAGCCCGAATTTATAAATTTGAATGCTCTGTAATGTTTGCTCATCCAAATATTTTTATGATTGGATGATGGACATATCCACAGAAAAGTAAATATATTCATATAACTAACATTTGCGGTAAGATGTTTAAAAAAAGAAAAGATTGTGTAAAATTTGAATGTTCTCTAACGATTCATTATTGAAGTATCTTCTAGATTGCCTGACAGATAAAATGATCATTATTATAAAATATATACTATATATAAAATACTTTCATATGCGATAAATAATGATAAAATATTGGCATTTTAATATTTCAAACAATCGCCATCTTGTAAGGAGATCACATAGGATCCTTAGCCTAAAAATCATATAACGAACGATCTCATAAAATCTGAATGCTTCAGATTTAGATGTTTGATTCACGAGTTATGTTGTGGACGGATAGACAACTAGACAGGAACACGAATACACGGAGCCTTCTCATTTTATATAAAAAAATGGTTTAAAAAGAATTTTTGTTATTGATTTGACAGAACATTGTACTTCAATCTGCATTGTTAGATTTAGAAAATCATTAAAATGTGTCAGAAAAATTTCTTTTTTTATATTAATTTTTGTTGAAACACGTTTTTTCAAATACTTTTGACAGTCTTCGTTGCCATGTACATTAAATCATACTTATCTCAGTTCCAGTGGAACCACGTTTCTGTCGAGTCAATACACAGACTTCTCTCCCCAAACAATGAATGTCACAGACAACTGAACTGAACCAAGGAACAATGACTCTAGGTTAGAAATACAACACAGGAAGTAAATTCAGTTGACCATGAATACCAAGACTTCATTCTCATGATAAATACCAAAAATTGTATCGATTGCCTATAAATCTATCACATTTTTTATTCGTACCGTTCGATACGAAAACACTATTCTAGCTTAAACTAATTTTTTCTTCTTTAATTTAAAAATTCGCAAAATATTGTTCAATAGAGTTTGGTTTGATATATGTTCGTGTCTATCTGTAAGTAAACATCTACAGGTTTTTGTTGGTTTATATATATATATAAAATGGTTTTGCTGTAGTTGATGTTTTGGATAAGTCGTGGTAAACGCTCGTAAAATAGTTGGCTACGGAAAAACATATAAAAACGTCGAAAGGGACCTAAAAGTCGAGATTTATGATTTCTTTTTGAATGGGATCTTTCGGAAACAACTATCTCAAATAAATTCGTAGCACTTTTTTTTACAATTCAGTGCTGCAAGTAAGTTATATCGGTTCTATAACATACTTCTTGTTCAATTTTTAATACCTAAGACGTTTCGAGATTTTATATAGCTTATAAAGTTAATATTAAATTTATTTATTTTTGTATAATTTATAAACATGGCTGGCTATATGTACGAAAAATAAGCCGAACGTAAGAATGGATCAATAAGAATCTACGTCAGAAGTTGTTAAGAAATATACTTTAATTTTAATCCTGGTTTTTTGTGGATAATGGAGAATTTCTCGATAATAAAATTACTTAATTTTATTTATTTTCCATTATTGGAAGCAGTAAGAAGCTTTATAATTCTGAAATGCATCTGGATGTTGAACAGAAACCTATTTAAAACTTTGTAGAAACTCTAAATTGCATGCAACGGATTTGCAAATAATCTAAACAAACTCCCTTCAGAAAATATCTAATTAACTACAGATATGTATATATAATATAAATTGTACATAAGTTAGGACGATGAAGCTTAATTAGAACAAAGTCAAAAATATTCTTTCTCGGTTAAATCCGACCGTAAGTTTGGAAAATTAATGAGGCAGAATCAGTCACAGTCGTTCTCTAGACTTAGTGCGAATTGCACTGGGAATACCACGCTTGCGGTCAACATGCCACCACCAACTTCATCAATAGATTGAGCTAATTGCCTCCATACTAAAAGGAACTCTATAATTGAGCCTTAAAGGAACTAGATTGTTATTTACATTAAAAAAATAAAAATAAAAAAATTATTGATAGTAGCAGCGACATTTTAAGAAAATCGATTGCATGTTTACCATTAAATTATTTGGAACCGTAATTTATATTAAAACTATCATAATCCGGTTTAATTCGTGACATAAAGCAGTCAGTCAGAAAATGCTGCGATATTAATTCTTAATTAAACAACGACTAACATGTGATGCAAACCGGAATAAAATTCATGTTTATAATGCATGGAGTAAATAATATGCTAAGTCGTCGAATAAAATGAAGTACGTGCATTTAATTACGTCAAGATAACGACTGATGTTAAGTGTATTCTGCTAATTAGAGAAGGAGATGGATTGTTATGAATCTTCCTGAAGCGTGATATGTCATCGTCTTTCATATCTGAAGTTAATTGGTAGAGTTATGTACAGAAGTTCGGTTTTTTCAGGCTCGACGATTTTATTTTGTCTATCAGGAAAGTAGAAGAGCGTGTTACGATTGTATCGCTGTTTAAAAGGTACACGTCACGTTTGTACATATACTACATAACTTTTTTTTATTACCTATTATGTTTGGCTGATAAGAAAGGTTAACGACTGTGGGCTGATGAAGTTTAACCAACTTTTGCATCAAACATTAAAAGCAGAAGTATAATTATAATTTTTCTTGATTGCAAACATGAAGGATTTTCGACACCGAGCGAAAAATGATACGCACTCATTTTCAGTAAGGGTATCGAGTTTATATCTTATCGAACTTCAAACATATCGCAAACTATCGATAGATAATTTTAAAATAGCGTCTTTGTTAGCTACAAAAATTATTTCACGTTATGTTTAATTTAGACCCCTGTGAAAAAACAAAATCAATACAAATTGCGTTGTCGTGCTGTTAATGGCTTACCGAACATGTTCGTGTTCACTTTTAAACTACTTTTACACAATGTAGGTTTATATAAAAGTGTCTTGCTATTTATAGCTGTTTACTGTTATAAAATATATAGTAGAATGATATTTTTTTCTCTTTTATTTTTCCGAGCTGTGACGGGCTACAATCAAAATTTGTTCAGTTGTTCTAAATTGTCGCTATTCGAGTTTGTCGATAACTGCAACTTGTCTAGATATATATCTTTTTTTCCCCCCTTCTTCCTTTATATATATATACTTTTTTCGCCAGATATAATCGACAAGATCAAAAATATATATAAAGGAACCTCTCGTCTTTCCAACGATTTTTTCCCCCTTCTTCGGAAAAAAAACAAGGAGGAGGAAGGAAAAAAAGTTGTTCGTGTCTTGTGCAGTTTGGCGGTATAGTTAATTTCTTCTAGGACGATTTTATGACTGAAAGTGTGGATCAAGAGGCGGTTTTATGACGTCCTGACTCTATTTTTACGACAGACTCTTGTCAGTATAGGGCGTTGTTACGCGTGTTGTACTATTCAAAGAAGCGATCCTTATTAATGCAGTAATAAAAAATTTGCTTATGGATTTTTACCAAATTTTCTATCGAATCAAAAAGTAGAATCGGTAGAACGAAGAGTAAATGGTTTAGTGGTGTTTGATATTTTCATAACGTCCGTTCGGGATTGAGATTAATGACTGGAAACATAAACAGCCAAATCAGTTTGACTGCAATAAATCTTTCCATTTTAACAAAAACGAGAACATTCGATACGTTTTCTTCTTTTTTTTCTACTACCAAGAACTGTTATCAAACAGAAAAAGCTTCATCTTTATTGTTTGGATCACTTCCCGGAATAAAGCAACAATTTTCCATTTTGCCAAACTCGCTCTTGAATTTATTTTCTGATATGAAATGTTCCAAAACAAGAAAATATCCCATTTTCTTTCTTTTTTTTTGGTTGAACTACTTTTGCCTTTTATTATAACTTATATATAAATATATTTTTTACTATCCGCTACTTAAGTTAATAACCTAAATGAAAACAATAACCATTCATCAACCCATAAGACAACAGGTGGAATTCACATGCAAACATTTATCTTTCTATGGAAATAAACGTTTTCAAAAATAAACGTCTGGTAATTTAATTACATTCGGGAATTAAGCCGAATTAAAAAAAAGAGAACGTCATTTAGGAACTGCTTCAGGAAGAAAGTAATTGTTACGAAACAATGACGAATTTATATATATATATATATAAGTACATATGCATTTCTTGAACTTAATGAACCTCGTTTCATCATCATAATCAACTTGGAATCAAACAAATCGTCTCAAATCGGCTTAATTGCTACTCTAATTACCTTCACGCAATTATAATTTAGTCATATTCTATGTTCCCATAGGGATCCAGTTTATGGCCTTCGGTCTTGTTAGTTACTCGATGATCGCATTAAAAAACAAAACAAAAAAGAGTTTAAAGGGAATTATAAGAGTCTGTCTAGTTAATAATTGGTATTGAGTATAAAATTTCTCATCTTGATAACCAAAATCGCAAACAAAATCCGATTCGACGATAAACGACACGAGTAAACATCCGATCAGTGAACTCAAAAAAATTTATATATAAGTTATATATATTAGCAATCATCGACCAGTTATCAACTGACTTTATGAAGTATTTTTTTGTATATCCTTTTATAAATATCATTAATTTTATACAGATTTTTGATTAAATCTTTAAAATACTTTATTAAAGTTACAGAAAAAAAAATTTGGTAAATTTTTTAAATATGTTCTTTTGTTTTCGGCCTGACTTTCTATAAAAAATTAATAGAACTAAAAATGAAATTCTTACGATATTTTGCTACTTAATAAATTGAAAACGTACACGAAATTTTATAATTTTTTTTTCTTTTTTAAAAGTATATTTTTATATAAAGCGTTGAAAAAGTTCGCAAAGCAATGTTTGCATTAATATGTCTATATGTCAATCGTACGTAATACTGCATTTATTGAAGAAAAATTGCTCTGAAAGTTAATGTTATAACTCGATAAATAAATTATCCTGTGTACAGAAATTAGAGGTGAATATACGTGTAAAGAGATCGTCGATACAAAAGGAAAAAGTTTCATTCAATAAACTTATCAGATTAGTAGTCTAAAAGTTCTTAAAAGTTAATTTATATTTAAATAAATTTTCAATACTTAATGATAAGAATTTAAGTTGATATTCTTCTTTAAGAGTAATTGAAGAGGAATAGATAAATGCTCGCTCAATTATAAATGGATTAATCAGAAAGAAATCCTTCTCAAGAAAATCTTCCTGCGGGTAGATTATTTCTTCCTTAAATCTTTTCCAGTAAAGAAGGAAACTAAGAGTATCGACATCTTAATGGTATATGAGGCTTCGTCGTAAGAAGTTTTTGGTGAAAGGCCAAAATACCGGAGCAAAAGACGGTATCAAACAAAAGAAAGTCTGGACGGATGCCAGAATTCCAGAAATATAACCATATTGATATATCGAATGTTAAGTCATAAACTTCTGTATATGGCATCTAAAATAACACAATAGAGGAAGAAAAAAATAAATAAGATTAAAAGAAAGAGCGTCGGTTGTTCTTTACTTAACTCTAATCCGATTATTTCTATATGGTATTTGTTAAATAGAGTTTAAAACTGGGAAGATCTGGCAGACAAAACGTCATATAAATATTATAGTGATAAATAACGCCGTAAAATCCAATTACAGCCCCATAAAACTTAAATTCTTTTGACATTTATTTGTCTCCTACATTAATGGCATAACAAGGACATTTTTGAGATAGTTAATGGCCATAATGCGACCTCGAATGATGTTAATTGAAAGTATCAAGTTTCATAATTTTATTATCGATTATCCGAATAAAACTTATATTGTCTGTAAGTTTAAATAGACTTCTCCTCCGCTTTTCTTTATTTTTTTATACAACGTTAGAAACAATTTTGACTCTCAACCTTAGCAAATTGATATTTCTGGATTTATAGACATCTACATAGACTGGTAACTTGCTCACGCTTGTAGTTTATGTTGCTCTATTCTCTGGAGGAGACTCGTGGATGAAGAACATCCTTTGTTTTATGATATCTGTCTTGTAGCTTTAACGTTGATTACTGTGCAGGAAAAGAAGCAGATGTTCTTGTTTATTTTACGTGAATTCAAAATATTTTTCGAAGTCAAATATTGAGAGATCTTCAACGATAGATATCGATATTTTGTCGTTCTTCAAATAGCGCAAGAAGATAAATTTCAAAACGTGAATTGCGAAAGTTTTATCGTTCGTAACGTGATATTCTTTATAAATTAAGCGTTATAGAACGAAAAACGATCGCTGCTGTATTTTTTCTCTTTACAAACCATTAAATTTCAAACAATTACGATTTTATTCTTTAAAAAAAAAAGAGAACTTTCTCGATCATGGAAGATAGTAGTAAATCATCCGTTGTCTAGAGATAAATCTTGGCCTCTGTGATTGATATAATAATGGTTTTAGAAAGAAGTCAGACTGAAGGAACGAAATGCCCCAAAAATAAAATACAAGTCTGGTCTCATCTTAAAATTATTCGAAGATTTAAAATCAATTTTCGTCCGAAATTTTTCGAAATAAATATTATTTAATTTTTGTATTATGACAGCTGTAAATAACGGAAAATTTGAAAAGCTATAATTTTATCTTAATCGTCTAGAATAGTAGTAGCTCATACAAGTAAATAGAAATCGTAACGATATGCAGAAATTTAAAATAGAAATAAAAATAGAAACGTTCATTCAACATATAAAAAAAAAAAAAAAAACTTTTTGTGTAGAATTTAAATATTACTACTACTTTTTTTTTATTCGTGTTGTTTATTTCTAAATGAAATTCGAACGAGAAAAAAAAGGAGGAACAGCTCATAAGAGACTTCCTTTTCTTCTGATTCCTGATTGACATCGATTATCTAACCTTCCTTAATTCAGTTCTGATGCTTTCATCTCTTGGGAGAAACAACTGGATTTCCCAATGGACAAACTGGGAGCCCCCTTTATTGAACTGTCACAATCATCCTTTGAAGCACTGCTTTTTGATTGGTCCAACTCCATACTAATAGTTTTGGAAAGCAGTTTTCCTGTAAATTACATCTTTCTCTTCCCTCTAACTTCATTCCAGTTTTGTTCTCTTTCTCTCTCTCTCTCTTTCTAAAATCTTTTCATTTTTGCAGCACTTCCTGTAGTTTGCAGTTTTATCTTATTTTTTTTTCTACTTTTCTGAGTTACACAAAAGAACAAGTAATGATTTCGGATATGTATTACTACAATAGTAATAAAAATTGTTTAATATGCTACTGTTATATATACGTTCATATTTTTAGCGCATAAGCTTGATAACAATTTTTTCAGATCAATCAGTATAAAAAATATCTGATTTAAACTGTTTCCAATTTTAACTTTTATCAATAAATCAACCGATAACAATAATCAGATAATAGTGTATTTCTAGAAGAGAGAGAAAGAAGATAAGGATAAAGATTCCCGCAGGATAAAGACTCTTCGATAAAGATATTTTCCTTGAGATAATCTGTGGCTCTATCTTAATCCCGTAAGAATAATTACAGCAGAAGTTAATCACGAATTTTCTTTATCTACTTTCTTGACAATATATCTATATATATATAATTTTTATTACATTTGGTAAAGCACTCGTTTTTAATCATTAATTTGATAGGATAATTGGCTAATTCTTGTCAGAATAACAAATCCTACATAAAAATTTTAATGGTCTCGCTTCCTCTGCCCAAACAATATGTATGGATCGAAATAAACTGTTTGGATTTATGCCAGAAGTAGTCCTCTTAACCTTCTATGTATTTGCTTCATTAATTTCTGTTGTTGGTCGCACAATGGAATGCAATTTTCCCTAGCATATAACGTCTCAATTCATTTCCCAGTAAGGATTCTCTCTCTCTCTCTTTCTCTCTCTCTCTCTCTCTCTCTCATTCTTCTATTTTCTTTGTCTGGTATGATGTTCCTCACGGACGAACGGTGACCATTTGTTTCTATAGTTATTTGCCCCGGGAATAACAAAAGTATAAATGAAATGTTTGACATATCTGATTTTCATGCAGATGGTAAGACACTACGACAAATAAATGTGCCACACACCAAAAAAAAGAAAAATCTTCTACACAATTGTCGTGTTCTAAGAATCGTTTATTACAAAACGTACGTGTTAATTCAAGAAAGTCATTCATGAAACAAGCTGAAGCGTAAATTTTAATCTTGAAAACTGAATTAATATATAATTTTTTTTCTTCTTCTTCTTATTCCAACTCGAAAACTTTTAATATGACGCTACATAAAAATTGTATTCATAAAATAATAATTCTCAGTTTCCATTATTGAGTTTGCAAAATTAAATCAGCAAATTAATAAATGAAAAATAAATTTTTCTCTAAATAATTCCTATTTTATTCGCTATAATTATTAATCGATTATTACGTCATAATTACTGACCGGATAAATTTTTATTCGCTATTATTACCGCGCGATTGTTGCGTCATTATTTCTGATCAGTTATTATTATATTATTGTTACGTCATATTTCTTAAATAGAGGAATTCGCTAATACTGTTACGTCAAAATATTTCCGATTAGAAATATTTTATTCGTTATTATTATCTCATTTTGACGTAATAATTAAATAATAGTGAATAAATATTTTTTTAATCAATGAAAAAATATAAAGTAATCGGCATTTATGTTATCATTTTTTTAAAATTAAGCAAAATTTAAAGCAACAAAAGCGCTTTAACAGTTAATTAAATCGAGATAAAGAAAACTGATTCGAATCAATTAGGCTTTGAATTATAAATAATAATAATAAAAAAAAAACTAGAATCGTTTTAAATTTCGAAAGAATGAGAAGTTTAATGAAAATTTAAGATATCAAAGAGAATATTGAAAAAAGAAATATATTTTAAATCGTGTTTACTTCGCTTAAATTTGTACTTTAGAAGTCAATTGAATGTGACATAAGACTGAGATGTCAAAGAGTTCGGCTTAAATGGATTTAGAAGCTACAATCGAACTGATGTCTTGCACATCCCTCGGGTCAAGATGCTGTTGATAGCGATGTGATTTCATTCAAGATGCATTTGTAAATGTTAAGCGGATCGATGAAATTGTTTGATTCAAACTCTCTGAAGACGTTTCTGTTGCTTTCTATCTGACCTTCATCGTTTATTTCCAACGAGATTTCACGTTTTCTGACTTATAACTTAAAATGGTGTATAATTTCTAAACACTACTCTTATTAAATCACATTTCTTAACCTGTAAAGATAACAAAAAAATTTCTCCCATAAATATTCGGATATTTTAAAATTCTAACTTTACAGATGGACATAAAAAAATGAATTAATGATGATTTTCTTTTCTAAAGCTTTGTTGATTTCGAAAAAAAAAAAAAAATGCATAAAATCGGACCGTACGATGTTTTTGCTTTTGCATACGTTTATCTTAATTATAATTTTACACATGTGATAATAGAAATCAATAAATGTAGGATCTTGTGCAAAACAAGTATTGTTTTCATTGATTCGGTTTCAGTCGCTAACAAGTAAACGAAAGTTAATAATTCGATGAATGCCATCAACTAAACTTTGCACAATACATGTTTAAACAGCACTCTTTTCATTCTACAGTATTCATTTCTCTTCAGGGAATTCTAACTTTAATAGAGAGAGAGATGGAG